>JAVTVY010006107.1:0-41670 GCA_036873755.1 Hanleya hanleyi
ACTAGAGTGACATAAATGGCCAAGCATTCACGGTTCAAAATGAACGAACTTTTCAGCAGTAAATATATGCAGGAACTACAGTTATGAAGGACTCCATTGTGAACGTTTTTTCGTCTTGTTTTACGAAATACACTTTCAATGATCAGATCAGCATTTGGGTCACAATAAATTGAAGTTGAAAAGGCCACAACCAGATACGCTGGCCCCAGCGATTGTAACATTTGGCTTTACACCCCGAGTTGCATGACCTCCGAGTTGCATGACCTCCGATTTTCTTGATGGTCTTGTGATCTTCTGGTCTCCAGATTTAACACCATTTCGTTGGAGGAACGTTTCAGAAGATAATCCAAAACGGTCTCCCAATTTTGACCATAATGCACCAAAGGGGTCGTTGAGTTTTCTGTGCTTTTAACAATACACCTCAGAATAGTACACGGGAATAGGAAACAGGTATAGCCTATACTTAGTGGCGGGAAGTTATAGCTAGGTTAGCATAGAACCTTATTGTCGGCAGTCGAATTCAAAACCTGGGGTAGGGCCTAGCTAAGTTTAGGTTAGGATAGGATAAGGTACTTTTTTGTTACTGTGTTAGTTATAAGCTGAAAACTCAACAATGAACCTGCATTGGCATTACCAACCTTTGTTCCAAATTTCGAGATTGCAACAGCATTAGCAACAAAATGACCCGACCGGCCGGACAGCGAAGAAAATTGCTGTCATTTTACGGGAAGCCGTTGACATTGAGTCAAGACTCAATCCTAGATACAATGCTCGACCCTGTGGAAAATATGTAACACCACAAAACTTTAGAAAAATTCTGATAAAATATCGTACACGCACAGCAAAATCCGATCGTAGTTTACAAAAACTCCGGCTAGGGGCCATTTGGACTTTGAAAAACTACGGACTCGTGGATTTTCTGTGTTCGTTCACCCCCACGAGTGATTTGTTAATAATATGTATTTTTGTAACAGTTTTTTAAAAAATTACCTATTTTTCTCCTAATATTTTGGTTCTGTCTCACGCAGAAGATGAATTGCCAACTTGTGCGGCTGTCACCGACGACAATATCTATCAACTCATCACAGCAATACGCGCCAATCCGCAATATCTATCAGCTTAGCTTTGGCATTCGCATTCGGACGGATACAGGGGATGAGATGGGTGAGCCAATGGACTAGTGACCAGCAACAGCGATATCTGTCAACTCACCTTTGGCATTAGCACTCAAACGGCTACAGGAGATGAAATGCATGAGCCGATCGACTAAAGACCAACAATAACGATGTTCATCAGCTAACCAGTGACAGTCTAACTTGGAAGAACTAGGTGCGGGATATGAATTGTGCGGGTTGAGCAACTAAACAGTAACCTTAACAAATGGCATCATTTATTAACTGACCAATAACTTTCAAATTCGGAAGCCTACTGGTTTTAGTATTCAATTCTAACATGAAGAATTTGTCTTAAGTTTGGGAAATTTTGATTCGCTTCTAAAGTCAAGAGATTTCAAAGTAAAACTTAGCAGTTACTTGTTAATACTATGTATTTTTGTAACAGTTTTCTAAAAATTACCTGTGTTTCTTTTATTATTTTGGTTCTGTCTCATGCAGAAGATGAATTGCCAACTTGTAAGGCTGGCACCAAGGACGATATCTATCAACTCACCTTTGGTGTTCACACTCGAATGGATACAGAATATGACACGCATGTGCCAATCATCTAGTGACCAACAACAACGACACAGGATCTCAATGGCGTTCAAATGAAATGACAATCCAAGTGTGAGATGAGAGCGTATTCCTGCAAAACTTCCGGGGTTCATTGATTGGCAGGTAATCATCCTTGAAAGGAATGGTCAGTGTTATATATGCTTTAATTCGTTTAGAAATATTTGACTTTGTAAAATACACAAGTTAGTTACAACATTTCTGTCGCCTCCCCCGCCCCCCCACACTTCAATCCATCTCCAGGAGCTAGTTTTGATTTTCTGTGGACATATTTCTCTTTTTAGCATGTTATTAGACAGACAATGTAACGGATTTCCTTTTTCTTCTGTTTCAGCAAAACGCTGACGACAAGAGGGATAAACTGACCTTTGCGATCACTGGTTGCACAGACTGAGAGGCCAGCATTTTTTCGCTGATATTGCTGACCATTTATGAACCTTGGGTCTCAATGGCGTTCAGATGCAATGACAATTCAAGTGCGAGATGAGAGTATATTCCTGCAAAAGTCTTTGGAATCATTTGGACAGAAGCATACCCAGTGATAAGACGATATTGTCATCATGTCTCGCCATCACCACGGACAACTTGGCCGAGAAACGAGAATTCAGGCCAGACAATAGATTTGTCGGCTTAGTACACGTTACTATTGCATATTTACTTGGGTTTTGGTGATAGTAATGCCGCACGAAATGGGTCTGGAATTATTTTTCTGGACAAATAGGCCGTACGGATTGGAGACATAAATAAATAAATTAATATCCTATCAATACTCCCCAATCGTGTATGTCGCTACAAATCCAGATGGCGGAGCAGATAGGATTTAATTTTCATTAGATTGGAGATATCATACACCAAGAACAGATATTTGATAGTTCTGATGGTAGGCCTAATAGACTAGGTATTGCGATTAAAATAATAAAGAATGACATACTATTAGACCAGAAGAGGTGAGAGATGCATACTTCAGGAGATCTTAGTAAATATCTCTTTTCATATTCTGTTTAAAATCTCATTATATTGCGGAGCTTGAATGGAGCTCTTCATTTTCTAAACTGTCGGTATAACTGCTGCCGGCTGGATAGGATAAATACGACACGGAGTCATGAGGATACACGTGCAGGAAACAGCTTGTTGGAACCGTAAAGGGAACACAGTTAGTCGAATATTTAGGAAAACAGTCTGAACCGGATTCTTCTTTCAAGAATTTGCTGTAGTCATCTAAAATCTGCTTGGCCCAATTATAATTGTCATTTCACGGCTAGTCATCTATAAACCATAGATTAGTCAGTTTCAGCTTTTAACTATGTAGATTTTACAACTCGAGAATTCAAAATCAACAAAATCAGAACCACAACACATAGTGAAGGTTTCAATATAAAATGACTTTAATTTCTGGTATTCGGGTGAACTTAAACATGCGTCTGGATTTGCTCAGTACAAGAGATCATTTAATGTGACGGCCTCAGTCGTAGTTGATTGCCAGAAACTGGATGTGCATCACGCATTATTTCTAACAATGAGACAACAGAGTATCTGGAACGCCAAAGTTAAAACAGAGAGAAAAGGTGTACAGTCAGTGTGCTTATATAATCTTTCCCCCAGGCTCCAAGAAATAAATCTTTGAGAAACTCGCAATTTGATAATTTATTTATCACATATTCTAAAAAGAAAAAATGAAATAAACACTTCCGGTGTGTAGTATTATTAAAGAAACAATTATATCTTAGTGATATGCATATCACATTTCTTTCAACCAGAGCAAATATATATATAAAGAAAAAAATAAAAAATCATTCACCAATAACCAGTAAATCATTCTACGTTAGGGCGATCGCACTCTCTCAAATGGAGGTAAAAAAGGTCGTTTTTGCTCAACAACTTGTAATTCTTGAAAAAACATTCAAAATTATGCAGACAAATGAGTTCCACACCAACGTTTCAGTCAAGCTGTTTAAACACTATCAAGGTAATTCCAATTTCATCTTCATGAAACAGCCAGAAAATGAAAGAAATGATTTTTCATCAGAAAAATTCCCATTTTGTTGCAAATATAATTCTCATACACTGCGAAAAATATTGTGTTGTTTTAACACAATTTTGTGCTAAAATGGCTTCAACACAAAATGTTTTGTGTTGAAATTAACATGGTTTTGTGTTAAACTTAATATATCAACACAAAATTGTGTTGAGTTCAATACAAATTAGTGTTGATTCTTACACAATTTGTGTTATTTTCAACACAATTCTGGTGCTAAACTGGCTTCAACACAATTTTTCTTGCAGTGTAGCATATGAGACATGATGTGGCAGGTAAGATAATTCGGTATATTAATTTGTACTCTCTTTAGATTCGGTCTTTTGATCAAGCTGATTTCCTCAGGATACAGACAAAACCCCTATCAGGCAAAAACCCCTCACATTAAATTGTAAAATAAGAAAAAAATGCAAATATTTTAATTTTGTTTTCAGCCACATGCATAAATTCATTACATGATGAATACAACTGATGAACCAAATTCATAACTTTTAAGCATATGGATAAAAAAAAAGGTAAATACTTAAACACATTAATAGTTGCACTTATGTAACCCAGGAGTTCTGCTAAATAACTTGTATTTCACTCTTAAATTTTCACAAGTTTTACAATTGATCTTTCCGATAACAAAAAAAAAATACTGTCTGTTCCAGCCTTTATTCATCTTCTCTCGCCAAGTCGACGTACATCACGTTGAGAGCTTTGCGATGTAGTTGACTTGGCTGGTGAAGATGGCCTTTATTTTGTTAATGATAGATTTAAATAAGTTTTATTTTATGTTAATCAATATGTCAATGTTAAATGTAACCATTGTATAATGTTTAATTTTATAGTGTGTCTATGCAAATATCATGTTTGTAAACATAGTACAAAATTCGAAAAAATGAAGAAAAAAAACCCATAATTGTTGAGACACAATTTTCTGTATTTTTTTATACAAGGTTCGGGAGTTTTGTCCATATTTTGTGTTTTGTGAGTTTTGCCTGTGGGGATTTTTCTCTTTGGGGTTTGTCAGTGGGGGTTTTTGTCTCATGGGTATTTTATCATGGACCCAATTTATTCGGCTTCATTCCTTCACACAAAAACGCAAATTAATAAATATGATCTTAAAGATAGAGCAGTTACCATGGCAACTGGTTTACAACAAATAATTTACAACTGTGTTGTATCTTCTGAACCATGACTTCAGAAGAGGTCTATTCTCAATATTCATCTATATTGCGCCTATTAGAAATGGGCTATTCATACAACATCACTGCTACTTGGACAGTTGTGAAACGATACAAGTAATGCATAATTATAATACAGGTTAGGGTCTACCGTTTCTGATATCACTGTCATATACAGATTTAATGGGAAATGGATATTTGGAATAGGACATTAACAGAAATATGCATCTATGAAAAACATTGATGAGTTTACTTTCAGGATTTCAAGTGAATTTTATTTATTTCAAAAATACTTCAAATGCACAACTTTTGCTACTTTCACAGGTGCATTACCTTTGAAAACTTGCTACCAATTAAACATCTGTGACATCAATCATAAAATTCCATTTCAAAATTGTACTTTCAGAAATTTTGTTTACTTAAAACTTTCAGAACATGATTTTGTAAATAAAATCTGCAAAACATTTTTGCTGCTAATGTTATTCTTAGATGCATTGTTTGGTCAGCTGTTGTGAAGGATTAAAAGCAAAAAATTAGAAATAAAAACTGTATTTTCGATATAATTGACATATACTGACATTTTAGTTAAAAGTAAAACTTCAGGACATGTTTTTCAGATCCCAGGAATCAAAGTGGCATTGTATGGATATTTTTTTGTCCAAAAGATTAACGGAATTTTAAAAATTCATAACAAAATATGGGTTGACCCTAACCTGTCACATACGTACCGTTACAAACATTGTTTCAGACAAAATTTCAACAAACCCAGTCTGCATGCAGGATAAATTTTTCATGATGGGTGGAAATTTGGCCTGTCATATATTCGTAACCAACATGAAATAAGCACCCTCGGTATTCATTTCCCACAGGCAAAACCCTGTTTAACACGTATGTCTCTGTGTCGTATTGGACCTGGTCATCCCTCAATCGTGTAACTGTTTTATAACGTCAGTTTATAGTGACAAACTTGCCACGTTTCTTGCAGGCACATTTATTTTTTACTGATATCTCTAATTCATTTAGACATCAAGATCTATGAGCTATGTAAAATTATCACTATGACTCAACATAACAATTCATAGTGAATCCCATCAACACATGATTAAAACATACTTACATCAGATACTTATATATATAACATTTGTTCATAAAGGTAACATTAAACTCGCATATTTAAAACTCGCGCATAACAATAACCATCCTAGTACATTCAAATCGCACCAGTATGGTCTTCACATTTTTATAAATACATACTAGTAACAATAATATTGCAAGATAGATGCTGAAATCAATTATCCTTACTGATATGAAAAGTATATTAATAATGGAGACTTCTCCAAGGCTACTACTTCCTTGAGCTTAGTCAAACAAGTGTTGTCCTATAAAATAAACATTGTGATATTATGACGTACTTGTATGCTGTAATTTAGCTGGTATTGAAGCCAGTGATTCCAAGCACCAGTAAAGTCTGGGTTAGGCCACATCAATTGTATTGTTTGTTTTACGAACATTCTTTTTTGAGAAGGTTTTCCACATCAGTTAGACGGCCATTGGTATTGGTTTTCACCGAGGTACGTAATCCAAGATGGCTGCCATTGACCATATTGGATTCTGTCCATCCCACATCTTGTGAACGCGGTATCTTGAGAACAATTTGACCAATCGACTTCAAACTTGAGAAGGTGCTTCACATCAGGTAGACAGCCATTGGTATTGATTTTCACTGAGATACGTAATCCAAGATGGCCACCATCGACCATATTGGATTCTGTTCGTCCCACATCTTGTGAACGCGATATCTGAAAGAACAATTCCACCAATCAACTTCAAGCCTGGGAAGATTCTTCACATCAGTCAGACGGCCATTGGTATTGATTTTCACTAAGGTACGTAATCCAAGATGGCTGCCATTGACCATATTGGATTCCATCCTTCCCAGATCTTGTGAACGCGATATCTTGAGAACAATTCAACCAATCTCAAACTTGAGAATGTGCTTCGCATCAGTTAGACGGCCATTGGTATTGGTTTTCACTGAGGTACGTAATCCAAGATGGCTGCCATGGACCATATTGGATTCACTCCATTCCACATCTTGTGAACGCGATATCTCAAGAACAAATAAACCAATCGACTTCAAACTTGAGAAGGTTTTCCACATCAGTTAGACGGCCATTGGTATTGGTTTTCACTGAGGTACGTAATCCAAGACGTACTAGGAAAGAACCAATACCAATGGCCAGTACCAAGAAACTTGTTATGTATTCTCAGCTAGCCAAACAGCAACTTTGTAAAGGCCATGGAGATTCCCCATCTCCAGCCCCATTCCCACCCTAACCCCCTCTCAGACATAGAGCAGGAAAGGCTGAATATATTAGTTATAAAGCCGTTATACAGCTGTTAATTGAAAAGAAATATGGTGACTCCCCATTTTTATTTCATATTTCACTAGGAGTGTATAAATTTCACATTATGTGGTAATTTAAAGAAACTTTGACTTTGGAAAGTTGAGAAAAATGGATTTCAAACCAGAAAGTAGTGCTATTTTCCCCTATCAATTCAGTGTGATAGCCATTCGCTGCATGGACACTTCCACACATCACACAATATTTTGTAAACCACAATGACTCCCACTCTTTTTCCCCCCAAAAAATGTTTGATCATTCACTGATGAACCATTACTGAACTTTTAAGCAAATTCTCACTTTGAACATTCAAACGAGATCTACTGCCTTAACTCGCAGGGACAAGGTGAATCCTACTTGAAGATCGGTGTAATGAGCTAACATTATTTCAAATTATGGCATACTTTTTGAGTCAAAACTTTTTCTAAGGGACATGGGTGTCACCAGCATTTCTTAAGAGGAGGTCATTTCTTATGCTTACTTATTTGAGAGTCCAGCAGTCTGCTGTCCAATATAGGAAAATAACATACAATTTGGCACTGAAAGGGGGTCGTTTGCACCCAACAACCCACCCCAGACACCTGCGACAGATGGCAAATCATGTATATATCTTTCCATGTATTAAGCCTAGGATACCTGTGACAAGTACTACCCTCAAGGACCTAGACTGCCTGGAATCACTGGGGTGTGAGAACCAGCAGTATTACAGCATATCATGACCACCATTACAGCAAGACATTCACCTTAAAAGTGAACTTTCATCCCATGAACTGATTTAAATCTGTATTTTTGTGACAAAGACATACATATTCTGCAAAAGAATTGAAAGTTCTCATGTTTCACTTGCACATGATTGTTTTCTGAGCCTTATCATACACCTTAAAGTTTTCACTTTTCAAGGCAATTTCAAGGTTTTTCGAAGAAAACATTTTATGTTTTGAATACCAATAACTGCCTGTCTTGTTGGAGCAATACGCTACTTTTCTAAATGTTCTAACTTAAAACATATCAAACATGAATATAACTGTCCAGTCAACAATATTTTTGATTCATCAAAATGTGCTTCCTGGCTTATATTGTTGATATTCTTGAGGACTTTATAGGGGAGATTTTCTCTTGTCACAAGAATATGACACCTCAAACCAAACTCAAACTTGATGCTTTCAAGTGATCAAACTTCCCAATATCTTGTGCGAAAATTTAATTTTGTTTTGAGGCGTCACAATTTTTGTTACAAGAGAAAATCCTCCCTATGAATGCCTCAAAATTATCAAAATAGACCAGGGAACACATTTTGATGAACCATAAAGTCATTTTTAGGAAACTGACCATCGTAATTTCTCCCAGGCTGATACTTCAGTATATTTTCTCCAAGAAAAATATCCGCTTCATCACCATCACAGACAAAGCAGTTTTCCCTATGTAAACAACACATATCCTTAGCTATCTGATGACAATGCAGTACAACTTCGACCTACAACTTGAAATGACAATATTGGACAGGAATTCCCATTTCCAAGATCTTTAGTACAATTTTCCTTTTTTTTTCATGGCTTTTCGAGGCCTTGAATTATAAATTGCCCTTTTCAAGGTGGAGAACAAACTGTCAGTAAAATTCTATTTCAGGTGTCACTGCGAAACTTTCTGAGTCCCAAAGTATTCCCAGCAGCACCGTAACAATCACTGATATAACAATGTAATAATACCTATAGTACATAACAATAAATGAAGTACAACTTTACTACATGCCTCATGGCCAAATCAGATGAGATTGACTATTGCATATACCTTGGCCTGGATTGACACACAGTATCAACTCCTGTTGATTCATTACCTACAACTGGTCTGTTCAGTGTTGACAAAAATTAAAGTTTCAATGCCGTTTGTATATGAATGATCTCAATGATAATGTCACAATGATGGGTTAGGGCTACAGAACGTCTGCCCAGGAAGTATGTGAGTGCAGATATGATCAGACGAGACATTTACTTCAGGGTGAAGTCGGGTTATTTTCGACAGTCGAAATTCAAAATTTATTCAAAATAATAAATTTTCTAATCATCAGACTAAATTGGATTTCAGGTACTTGTTTTTGGTGCAAGTTGTTCCATTCAGTCAATATCGGAAGCCATGTTGACCTAAATCCTGATAACATGGCAAGGTGCTTCAGAAAGATGCGGGGAAATTCGGACTATCTTCAACATTGTGGCGGTTACTTGGCACATGCCGTAGCCCTATGGATTCACATGTGGGTTCTAATTTCCCCCCGACTTTGACCACCTTTCTTCAATCAATTTGCCTTGCTTTCTGTCACATTTTACGGGAATCTAGATTCTCGCAATTCTATCTAACGAGAATCCACATGAATGCAAATTTATTATTCTTCAAAACTTGTTGCTCAAAATCCGAATGGAATCATTGGTTGTCCACAGATTTCATTGGATTGCAAGCCCTGAGGTACCATGAGATATATATGGTAAGTTCTTGAGAAATGGCTTCAATTTAAACATTTTCAATGGCTGAATAACAGAGACATCTAAGTACCTTGTTTATTGGACATATTTCCAGTTAAGAGAGGCATTTCCAAATGCTGTCTATTAGAAAGAGAGGCATTTCCAAATCCTGTCTATTATAAAGAGAGGGATTTCCAAATGCTGTCTGTCAGTTCAGTGGATTTGTTTTTCTCTCTCGAGAGAGAAATTCCATCTCAAAATTAAGTCTTTCACTTAAAACTCGTCTGGATAACATTGAATGGATATAATACCGTATTCCCTGGAGTGATAAAGCAGTGTGGAATGTGTGATATGAATGAGAGATCACATGGGAATAATAATTAATATGCCAATTCTCACTATCTTTGTAAACTTGACCCAATTTGTAACGGTATGGCAATCCCTCTAATAATTCAATCACAGGAAGTGAAATTTCATAATCTAAAAATAAAATCTGGGCTGATCAAATTTATTAGAACAGGAAGTTGACAAAACGGTTGAAAATCATGCATATAATGTTCATCATTTCAATGATTTTAAAAGGTGATCAAGTTTATTAGAACAACCGATTGAATTTTGATAGGGGGATTGAATTATTAGAGGGATTAGTGCAAGTACATCAATAAAATTCAAGAAGCAATGAGGAATTAAAACAGGAGTATTCAGGTACTCGAGATATCACAGGCTTCGCATAAAAATGGGACAAGATAAAACATGGTTAAAACAGATCCTGCGTGTATCACTGCATGGAGCGGGGTATCACGGTGAACGGAACGATAGGACTGGTCAGCTCGAGCTCCATGGCGGTCACCTGACAGCCACTGGCCTCCTGGTGGTGACCTATAGACTGAAGGACTTGACCCAAACTGTACCTGGAACAAACAAGTTATACAGATACAACTATAGATATGTAAATATGTTCTACCATCACCACCATACTTTTATTAGTTATTCAGATTTTTCCCTGGGTGTATGAAAAGTTATGACCCTCCCTGTAACTCCTTCACCCTGAGATGAATTTATTATCCCTCAAGCCTTTTAGTTTACAGCAAAAATATTGAAAAAGGTCTATCATTTAGAAGCAACCGTACAACGGACAAATTCAGCAGGCCATTTTGGTTAGGAAAATGTCCGCATTTTGCTACTGCACTGCAAGAAACACACCACAACAAAAGCAACATCCATACATTTTGATCTGCTTTCATTTAGAAACTGACTTTTATTTTTAGAACAAATGACAACTTTTGGTGAGATACATGTTGGAAACTTCAGAGAAAATTTTGACAAGTGGGCGAAAGTTATTCTATAAATAGTGAGATATGGTCAACTGAACTTTCAAAGCGAGAGCATCGTTTTCAATCGCACACGAGTTTTTTTAGGTTTTAGGTTTTTATTGGAATCCATGCTCAGTCACAATGGGACTGTTTTACAATGAAGCCATCAACAAATAAAATGGATTAAAACACAGGAAGGAAGCAATCAGAGATTGCTCAATTGTATGCCCCCCCCCCCCCTTCCGCTTTAATCCGATCATTGTTCTATTCTTTATTGGTTGGTGGAGGCCTAATTTGGATAATTATAAAAATTCTGTTTCAGTAACTTTTTTCTGCCATGCCTCACATAATACATATTCCAAGTATCAACCAACATGTTTCAATGCAAGATGGTTATGAGACCTACATTCCTTGGGAGTATATTGTGGTGAAATTATGAAGCGCAGGGGTTATTCTAGCCCAAAATTGTTCATAAACTCAATTTCAAAATTTTGAAAACTCAATTTTTTTGTGCGCCTACGGCGCACCAAGAATTCTACAAAACTCAATATTTTTGCCTTTTTCATCAAAAAAATGATGAAACTCAATTTTTCCAACTTTTTCATCGCACCAATTACAGAACTGAGGTTGAGCATATGTTTGGTCATATGTTTACGACACTTCTTCAGAGACCAACAAATACTGACAATTCTATTTACATGAATTATATCACAGTCTACAACAACATTGCTAAAATAACTCCGTGTTACGAGATAACTCATTGGCCCAAACCATGACAGGGTGCCGTGTATCATCCAACAATTGGAGGCGACATTAGCACGACGTGTCTTCTTAGAGCAACAACAACATATAGAACTGCTGCTGCATTGTCGATCAAGATATAAACTTCGGCCTAAGATAGTCGGCCGTTCACGTGTTACATGCATGTTTTGTGCACTCCAGAACAACCACACCAAACCACAGTACGGCTGTTGTCAGTTAATAGGTTGTTTAGCATGACCTCATGCTAAAACATACATGCTAGATGCTATAATTATTAATTATTGAAGCTAAATTTTTTACCGTTAACAGAGAAGATTGTGATCGAATATATAACCTGGCAACATTCCTGTTTTACAGATTTATACACTCTGAAATACTCTCATAAATATCGCCAGAAAAAAATATTTATGAAATAATTATTCTCTAAAGAGACATTTTAAGTTTGCTTAACTTTAATTGAAACATTATGTAAATAATTATGGTCGACAGTAAAACTCAAATGCACACACACATTGTGTAAACAGAAATCAAGGGAAAAAACTCTTACTTGTGACCAATATTAAAGATAACTGCAGAATTTATTACCCGAATTTTTAACGTGAGGAGTCCCCTCTTTAATATTGAAATCTTCTTTTATTTCTTTTACACTGACTGAAGATAGGGATTCTCTGTCCACGGCGACGAATTTTGTATGTCCGTCGTCCTCAAGCTACGAGTATTCGTCGACAGTCTGTGTTGTCGTTGTTGTTGTCGGGAGTGAAGACGTGAAGCGCTCGAACACTTCGCTCAAAAGCGTTTCATCAGATAAATGGATGATTAAATGAATTGGTTGATGAGGAAACAACTGATCCATAAACTACAACCATGATGGCTTTGGTACGCGACCGTCAAAAGTGCCGGAGTTAAGACTTTACTGCCACGTGCTTGACACGAGGGAATCCCCGCTAGAAAAGGACTGTGCCTCGTTTTGAAATAGGCTTTCCCCAAGAATGTGAACCAAGATGGCGGCTCTTCAGTCGCCTTCGCGCTGACTTGCGCTGTGACGGTTCATTCGTTTTACTTAGATTTGCTTACTTATTTCTTTTACGACCAATAATTACTGATAATTAAAATACATGCGGCATTATTTATCTCCAAAATATTGATGCGGGCGGGTCATGCGAAACAACCTATCAACTGACAACTGGTATGTTGTGAGAAAACTGAATTTTTTTTTCGTGCGCGCGGAGCAAAAGTCGCAAAACTCAATTTTTTTTATCAAAACTCAATTTGAAATTTTCTGCAAAACTCAATATATATTGTTTTTCATCGTGGTAACCACGATGAAAAAACGGCTAGAAAAACCCCTGGAAGCGATCAGTGAACTTCGAATTTTTCACCCAATTCCCTCTTTTGGGGGCAATTTCATACTTCAGGACCTATGTTGTCTGCTTTGGAATGTAGAATAACATAATATAGCCATTTTCCTGGTCCAAATCGGTTATGGACTGAGATCCAGCCTGGACAAATAAATATATCTCATTCACATAGGTTTGATAAACAAGGGGCCATAACTCTTGAAAATATAACCGGAAGCAGAGAAACTTCACGCTGCACACCTATGGGTCACTGACCCCATATCATGCAAATTTCATACTTGTCCATACAATATTAACCGAGATCCAGCCCTGCAAGTCCCAATACACAAAGATTTGAAGAAAAAAGGTCCATAACTCTTGAAAATATAAGCGAAAAGCGGAGAAACATCACGCTGCACAACTACAGGGCACTGACCACATATCCTGCAAATTTCATAATTGTCCATACAATATTAACCGAGATCCAGCCCGAACAAGTCCTAATTCAAGAAGAAAGGGCCATAACTCTTGAAAATATAAGCGACACGTGGAGAAACTTTACGCTGCACAACTGTGGAGCACTGACCACATATCATGCAAATTTCATACTTGTCCATACAATATTAACCAAGATCCAGCCCAGACAAGTCCCATTCACAAAAATTTCAGAAAATAATACCACACTTGAAACATATGGCTGTAGTCGCAACAATAAACGTATAAAGCGCTACATAAACAAAGGGACGCTGGATAAAACATATCTACTATACAGGGTGTATCAAAAAAAAACGGAGTCCTAGTACGATGACATATTTTTCATTGAGCAAAGGAGAAATCTATTTTTTTTGTTGATTTGTCATCAAGACCGACCCTTTGGGACTGACCAGCTGAACAATTCAATGATCTGTGATCAAGCATGTTAGAACAATAGCTATTCTTTAATTATGAGTGAAATGTGACTTGCGCCAGATTTGGTTTACATCATTCGTCTGCCCTTGACAGAAAAGAAATACGGTGTACAAATGAAATGTCTTTTATCCACTCTGAATTCATTGACATTTTGAAAACAAAACGGTGTACAATTAAAATGTCTTTTAACTGTTACCTAAAGTCCAGGGTGTACATCACGCCTCCAGCAGATCTCAATGACCTGGAACAGTGCATCATAACAGAAGTTGACAACCTGAAGCAGAACCAGGCACTTATCAGACGGGCCGTGGCGGCAATGAATGAACGTGCGCGTACCTGCATCCAGGGAAATGGAGGACACGTTGAAGATTGAGATTCAATTGTCTGTTAAAAAGACATTTGAATTGTACACCTTTTTGTTAAATTCAGAGTTAAGAGTTGTACACCGTTTTGTTTTCAAAATGTCAATGAATTCAGAGTGGATAAAAGACATTTCATTTGTACACCGTATTTCTTTTCTTTCAAGGGCAGACGAATGATGTAATCCAAATCTGGCGCAAGTCACATTTCACTCATAATTGAAGAATAGCTATTGTTATAACATGCTTGATCACAGATCATTGAATTGTTCAGCTGGTCATTGAATTGTTCAGCTGGTCAGTCCCAAAGGGTCGGTCTTGATGACAAATCAACAAAAAAAATAGATTTCTCCTTTGCTCAATGAAAAATATGTCATCGTACTAGGACTCCGTTTTTTTTGATACACCTTGTATACCCCGATTAGCAAGACCTCTCGGGGTGTAATTTATATGACACAAATATTAACCAATCAGAATCGCAATATTGAATACAAATTTGCTTGTGGTATACAGGGGTTATTCTAGCCCAAAATTGTTCATAAACTCAATTTCAAAATTTTGAAAACTCAATTTTTTTTTTTGCGCAAAGAAATCTACAATACTCAATATTTTTGCCTTTTTCATCAAAAAAATGATGAAACTCAATTTTTCCAACTTTTTCATCGCACCAATTACAGAACTGAGGTTAGTCATATGTTTGATCATATGTTTACGAAACTTCTTCAGAAACCATAGGTTGTTTAGCATGACCTCATGCTAATTAAAACATACATGCTAGATGCTATAATTATTAATTATTGAAGCTAAATTTTTTACCATTAACAGGGAAGACTGTGATCGAATATACAACCTGGCAACATTCCTATTGTACAGATTTATACACTCTGAAATCTCTCATAAATATCGCCAGAAAAAAATATTTATGAAATAATTATTCTTTAAAGAGACATTTTAAGTTTGCTTTATTTTAATTGAAACATTATGTAAATAATTATGGTAGACAGTAAAACTCAAATGCACACACATTGTGTAAACAGAAATCAAGGGAAAAAACTCTTACTTGTGATCAATATTAAAGATAACTGCAGAATTTATTACCCGAATTTTCAACATCAGGAGTCCCCTCTTATTGAAATCTTCTTTATTTCTTTTACACTGATTGAAGATATGGATTCTCTGTCCACGGCGACGAATTTTGTATGTCCGTCGTCCTCAAGCTACGAGTATAATATTGGTCGACAGTCTGTGTTGTTGTTGTTGTTGTCGGGAGTGAAGACGTGAAGCGCTCGACCACTTCGCTCAAAAGCGTTTCATCAGATAAATGGATGGTTAAATGAATTGGTTGATGAGTAAACAACTGATCCATAAACTGAAACCACGATGGCTTTGGTACGCGACCGTCAAAAGTGCCGGAGTTAAAAATTTACTGCCACGTGCTTGACACGAGGGAATCCTCGCTAGAAAAGGACTGTGCCTCGTTTTGAACTACGGCTTTCCCCAAGAATGTGAACCAAGATGGTGGCTCTTCAGTCGCCTTCGCGCTGACTCGCGCTGTGAAGGTTCATTCGTTTTACTTAGATTTGCTTACTTATTTCTTTTACGAACAATAACTACTGATAATTAAAATACATGCGGCATTATTTATTTCCAAAATATTGATGCGGGCGGGTCATGCGAAACAACCTATCAACTGACAACTGGTATGTTGTGGGAAAACTCAAATTTTTTTTCGTGCGCTTCGCGCACAAACGGCAAAAATTGCAAAACTCAATTTTTTTAATCAAAACTCAATTTGAAATTTTTCTGCAAAACTCAATATATATTGTTTTTCATCGTGGTAACCACGATGAAAAAACGGCTAGAAAAACCCCTGGGTATAATATTATTTCACATTTCAACATATCCATTCCTGTGAGTAACATACTTTCATACCATCAGCCCTGGTACACAACATTCAACTTCATGTGCATTGTCTAATGCAACATTGGCATGCCAGGCTATCTCGAGGCGTGGTTCGCTTTCAGTTCTAAGTTTCAGTGCACATTCGGGGATCATTTAGGGGAGACCTACATCTGAAGGAGTGAGTGAATAGGATTTAACTTCACTTGAATTATTTCAGTCATATTGCGCCGAACCAAATAAAAGGGCACTTGTATATTTAAGGATGTCTGCTGGTGGTTTTTGACTTTGGCAGCCATTTTACCTGTTTTTCTGTTAAGGTTAAGAAATGGGGATTTCCTTTAAAAGCCTTCTAACCGAGAATTTTGCACACAAACATCCATCCAATTTGATAAATTTTGATAGACATTGTGATTATCTGCAAACAGTTATAATATAAGAAAAAGTTCAATATTATTTATATGAATTTTTCATGAATATGCTTCAAAACTAGGGCTATTCCCTATGCTTTCTGGGTTATCAAATTGAGCATGGATCAGTCCACTTAACGTTGCCTACAGCTACAAAATGCACACCAACCTATATTTTTTTCTTTGTTTTTTCTCATATTACACAATTATGAATGCAACAACACATATTACTCAAAAAGTTAATTACTCTGATTTACCACCAGCGGACATCCTTAAATATCACTATTTTGTTAGATGCACAGAGACATGCGCAGTAGACCTAAACTCGGATTTGACTGGAACCTCCTTAACCATGTTAACATGTTGACTGCCGACCAAAGAGTATACTCATGCTTTTGTGGGAAAACCTAAGATATGAGAACCCCTGTAGTATTCACCAACTGCCAGCATTATGCCTGTCACATTATCAGCAACACCAGCGTATCCAGTTTATGGTATGGTAGAAAATGACTTACTACGAACGATCCGAATCTGGTACACCTGCCACTACGGAAATATTCGTAGGTGACAGTCAGTGTATTAAAAGAGGACGTTTTCCAACGGGAGGATGGCGAGCCCATTGAACTCCCTTGGCTATGGGCCCAACAATACCATTGGAAGGTATCAAAGCAAGCGACCCACGGTTGTCACAATCACTGCAGGTTTTCATTGCCGTTGACCTAGATAGGAGTACATGCGTTTGTGTGTATATGACCCGATCACTTCTATGAAGCTTCCATGTCTGCACAGTAGTTCCAATGCCCCCACAATCACATGCCAGTTTTTGTTTAAAGTATCATGAATTAAATATTACACTCAAATAGATGCATTTCAAGGCAAACAAGAACAAAAAATAATGGACCTGGAGTTTTACAGATTCCTGATGTCACTCAATCAGTACAGAGGCTATCCTGGGCTAGAAGGGGACATAATCATCGCCTCCACACATCATAGAGTGATTATATATGTGCTGGGATAGAATAAGCCAGTTTGCGCCTGCGCATCATCCCAGTGTATGAAAGATACCTGTAGGGACATTCCCTGAAGTGACCTTGTTCCGTGCTCTGAGAGAGGAGAACCTTAATTTACGACTTACCAGGACAGATGTGAGGTAGGCTCAGCATTCACAGCATCTCGTAATACCTTCTCCGCCATTCGATCATTGTTCAGGTAATGTAGTACCAGACCCTTGGAAGGAGCAAAATTTGGTATGTGAGATGTTTGAATTCACATTCCTAAATTCATAAACTTACAACAGGAAAGAAATCTAGGAGTTTTCCAGGGCTTTCCAGGTCAATAATTTTAATTTTCTCAGATTCTTTAGTACAATAACTCGCAACAAAGCTGAGCAAATTAATGAAGTTCAGAAACAAATTTTGGCACAGTAACATGCAGCATCAGATCGTGGTTCTCCTAGAAGACGAAAGTGTAGTTTTTTGAGGAGTTTTAACTTCATTTTTGAACATTTTCCAGGACTTTGCAGGTTAACAATTATATTCCAGGAGTTTAAGGACTTTCAAGGAGGCATATGAACCCTATGAATTATTAATTATGTCTCCCCCAACTATGTTGGGGGGAGACTTCTAGTGTTTGTGCTGTCTGTCTGTCTGTCTGTCTGGATGGATGGATGTCTGTCCGTCCCCTTGCCTTGTCTGCAAGATATCTTGACAACTACTGGATGGAATTTCACCAAATTTGGATGGAAGCTTCATTGGGATAGCTCCCTCATTTGATTAGGTTTTGGTGCATGTGCGTGCATTCATCCGTGTCCGGTGTCCGTCCGTCCATCCATCTACTTGTACATGTACAGGCCTTGTCTGCAAGATATCTTGAGAACTACTGGACGGAATTTCACCCCACTTGGATGGAAGCTTCAGTGGGATAGCCCCCTCATTTGATTAGATTTTGGTGTGTGTGCGTGCATTCATCCATGTCCGGTGTCCGTCCGTCCGTCCATCTACTTGTACATGTATATACAGGGCTTGTCTGCAAGATATCTGGAGAACTACTGGACGGAATTTCACCAAACTTGGATGGAAGCTTCATTGGGATAGCTCCCTCATTTGATTAGGTTTTGGTGTATGTGGGTGCAATCATCCGTGTCCAGTGTCCATCCATCCGTCCATCTACTTGTACATGTATATACAGGCCTTGTCTGCAAGATATCTTGAGAACTACTGGGCGGAATTTCACCCCACTTGGATGGGAGCTTCAGTGGGATAGCCCTCTCATTTGATTAGGTTTTGGTGTGTGTGCGTGCATTCATCCGTGTCCGGTGTCCGTCCGTCCGTCCATCTACTTGTACATGTATATACAAGGCTTGTCTGCAAGATATCTGGAGAACTACTGGACGGAATTTCACCAAACTTGGATGGAAGCTTCATTGGGATAGCCCCCTCATTTGACTAGGTTTTGGTGTGTGTGCATGCGTTCATCCGTGTCCGGTGTCCGTCCGTCCGCCCATCTACTTGTACATGTATATACAGGCCTTGTCTGCAAGATATCTTGAGAACTACTGGATGGAATTTCACCCCACTTGGATGGAAGCTTCAGTGGGATAGCCCCCTCATTTGGTGTGTGTGCGTGCATTCATCCATGTCCGGTGTCCGTCCGTCCGTCCATCTACTTGTACATGTATATACAGGGCTTGCCTGCAAGATATCTGGAGAACTACTGGACGGAATTTCACCAAATTTGGGTGGAAGCTTCATTGGGATAGCCCCTCATTCGATCAGGTTTTGGTGTATGTGTGCATGCATTCATCCGTGTCCGGTGTCCGTCCATCCGTTCATCTACTTGTACATGTATATACAATGATAATCGCTTCTTTGTAATTAACATGTTTAGATATGCAGCTTTGTTTAAGATACTTATTGCTACATTAATTTTATAGCACTTTCCCTTAAATTATGTGCCCATTCAAGGCAAGGTGGGAGGTTGGGGGAGACGTATGTTTTTGCTCAAAAAAACAACCAGCATAGGCTTCATGCCAGAGCGGCAACTCAAGGGTCAAAGCGGAACCTCTAGTTTCACTATTTGGCGAAAACGATACCTTTTTCGACAATGAAAGGTGATTTATTAGGGAAATAACTGTATTTTGATTAATAATTTATCTTTATTAAAACTGTGTCTGTGACTCAGCAACAGACATGATAGAGGTCATCAAATGACGACACCCTACAGTTGGCTTAGCATGAAACAAAAAAACGCTTAATCTTTGACATAAAATGGATTATTTCCGTAGAACACGTCAATTCACAATGTAATTATCAAGGAGGGAAGGATGGGCAGAAAACGTGTTCAATTTGAGTTTTATTTTCCCACACAAATTAGAGGACTAGAAACAGGGATCTCCAATAAGTACTCCCAACTTTCACCAAGTGTTACCACATTGTGTCAATTGCCAAATTTCTTGCAAATTTGAGGTCAAATTTCTCGCATAGCTCACGGTCAAATTTGTTGGATAAGTTCATAAGCAGCGGACAAGCAAATTGTCCGACAAGTTGTCATTGTTGGAATATCGATGTTGACAAAGAAAGCAAGATTAATCCACCTACCAAATGATGTAGACTTTTAATATGGCCTGGGTTAATAGAGACAGCATTCTCATAACAGGCCCGTGCCTCCACGTAATCCTGTTTGTACTCGTATACACGTCCCCTCTGAAAGAATTCAACACATGTTCATCAAATATCATGTTACAAATGTCAGTAGGAGTGTCACTCACAACATGGCAAATTTAGTACAGTGCAGCTTCTATAGGTTAGGGAGATCCCGCTCTCTAAAATAGAGGTAAAAAAAGGTAGTTTTTCCTTGATAACTTTTTGATGACATGTAAGAACAACATCAGTAATATTCGATTTTTTTTTATAAACCAGACAATTCCAGACTTTGACTATAAACTGAAATTACCTTAGACAATAGATTCGCCCCGATAGCAGATGCAGGTGCATTGACGCACAAGACATGGACCTTTCTTGAAATAGTACAATATTCACCATGTATACACCAGTTATAAATCTATTGTCTGATGATTTATCTGCAATGACAGTTGAAGTCCTGGATTACGACTCACCATGTACGCCACCTGGTGTGATAGAGGGAAAATACTCGAGGTCTCGATGACACAGGACTCCGCCTCTGTGACCTTGTCCATGCTCAGGTACAGCTCAGCTGTATAACAGATATACGATCAAGGTTAGTGGCATGCAAGGGTGTTGGAAGCGTCACAGCAGGTACGACCATGACCGTACCACTTTTTTGCAAAGAAAAAAAAATACGAAAGAAAGAGAAAAAAAAAGATGAAAGAAGAAAACACACAACAAAAAAACCTAGCGAGCAGTTTTGATAGCTTCTAAGCCGAATAAGGCTTTCATCGATCCAGAGCACCAGTGAATTTGTTAGCAGCTCTGAGCATCGGCTCGCCCTGTTGGAACAATTTCCTTAATTTTGATCATGGAAAGTAACATATATGTTCATATGCATGATGCTGGGTGATGTACACATTATTATTTTATCAACAAATTATCGCTTGTCCAGTATGTCATACATGCTTGTGCTGTTTCTGTCCCTTTCTCAGTTCATTCACCTACATGTATAGCATCCGGTTTTGTTTTTCAAACAATATATAGGCCTAACCCGCTACGGTTAAAACAAGAGCTAAATAGCGCCTTATAGGCTTTTCATTTTGTATCACCTGTTAATATTTTTTATGCAGTTCTGATGTATATTCTATCAAGGACAAAACCCTTTTCAGATGCTCTCTGTGAGATCCATTTTATTGCCATTTCTTTAAAAAAGTGCAAATGCTGCTAGAGGGGTACCCCCTCTCAGACTCTCCTTCTGCTTGGTCGTTCGGTTCCCTCGTAAGGCTGCACCAGTTTTAGTCCGTGAGCTACTAGGGCTCACCTTGCACCCCTCCCACTACAGACCGAAACTATGTTTTTTATGTGCTTTAGGACATGTCAAATAAGAAACAATTTGTTAACAGTCGATAAACTGGGACTCACTACCCTTTTAATCACTTTGAAATTACTCCTGTGTTAATAAGTACAATTTTTGTGACAATAGGGGGTAGGGTTACCAGAATAGTCTTATCTTCCATAATTATTATCCAATCTTCATAATGTTGGCCACATATTATTCAGCATTGATTGCTGCATCGAATATTTACAAGATAATATCACTATTTGTTGGGTATGACGTCACACAGGGACCATACATACAAAAGTAGGAGTAGTAGCGAAAGCGGGCGTTTTGGGGTGCATGAGGGTGTGCTTGAGCGATGAGGGACCATTCTTGGCTCGAATGCGTCGTGTGAGGTGTCAAAGTGAAGCCCTCGGTATGTAGACCACGACTTGAGGGATCTCCACATAATCTGTGACGTCATTGCTGACGTCATCAGTAGGAGTAGTAGCCAAAGTAGGCATTTTGAGGGTTTGAAGGAAGGTTTTTGGGGTAGAGATGGACCATCCGTGGTCTAAATGGACCGTGTGGGGTGTCATCTTGTAACTCTCTGCATGTAGATGACGAATGGTATGGTTTTTGTTGGAAGTCGCATCAGATGGCCATCTCTGCCCCAAAAACCTTCCTTCGCACCCTCAAAATGCCTACTTTGTCTACTACTCCTATACTGATGACGTCACCAATGGCGTCACAGATCATGTGGAGATCCCTCAAGCCGTGGTCTACATACCGAGGGCTTCATTTTGACACCTCACACGACGCATTCGAACCAAGAATGGTCCCTCAATCGCTCAAGCACACCCTCACGCACCCCAAAACGCCCGCTTTCGCTACTACTCCTACTTTTGTATGTATGGTCCCTGTGTGACGTCATACCCAACAAATAGTGATATTATCTTGTAAATATTCGATGCAGCAATCAATGCTGAATAATATATGGCCAACATTATAAAGATTGGATAATAATTATGGAAGATAAAACTATTCTGGTAACCCTACCCCCTATTGTCACAAAAATTGTACTTATTAACACAGGAGTAATTTCAAAGTGATTAAAAGGGTAGTGAGTCCCAGTTTATCGACTGTTAACAAATTGTTTCTTATTTGACATGTCCTAAAGCACATAAAAAACATAGTTTCGGTCTGTAGTGGTGGGGGTGCAAGGTGAGCCCTAGTAGCTCACGGACTATTTGAATTTGTTTCCGACGCACCTGGCATGACAGAGCTACTGATATTGATACACATAAACTTGGTGACACAAAGACACCAATGGAGCAAATAACATTTTAACAGCTGATACAAATAAAGAATCCTTTTGTTAAGAAACTTCATACAGAGACAAACTGAGAAATAAACTTGTTTTGCAGTTTTAGTTTATTTTTGCAGATACATACCAAAAAGTCAAACACAAGCAGAGACAGAAACTTCATACTCTAGCTTGTAAGGACAAATCTGATATTACTGATGAACTGAAATTGACTTACCTAAGTGGAGCCATATTTGTGACATTAACTTAACTACGTGGAACAAATATTTGAGATGGACGAACCTAACTGAGACTGCCTAAGTGATACCATATTGTTTAGATGAACTTACCCGAGAGGATCGAGCCACATTTGTGAGATTAACTTACCTGAATGGAGTCAAATTTGTGAAATTGAGAGATATCTGAGAGAAGGACATATCTAAGTGGAGCCATATCTGAGAGATTGACTTACCTAAATGGAGCCATATTTGAGCCTGTAAGTACCAGGTTTGTTGTGGCCCTGGTCTGGCCTGGAAGGTGCTGTTCATGGAGGAGGCCACTTCTGAGAGAGCATGCTCCACACGAGATGCTGCCAGAGACTCCGCCCTTATTGAACCTGTTCACAAAGAAACGGTTCAACTATAAATATTACCTTTGCTAACTTTTGTTAACTGCTAACCGATGAATTGTATATCGAGGAAGTGTCATTCGAACTATCTAATGCTACCCCTAATATATATATTCTTTATTTCAAAGGTCAACCTATACAAATTGAGAATTTATAAATATCAATGTATCATCGATATATGTTGTCTGTCTGTCTGTAATGTATACTGTATTCATATATCCAGAATGTTACGCTGAGAGGTGAATTAATATTACAATACAATTACAGGGTTCATGCACAGAAATTCAGATTGAATTCCATGACTTTCCATGACCTTTTATGGACAAATTCCAGGACTTTTCCATGACCTATCAGAAATTTTCTGTGGACAATCGGGGCATCGAGAAAACCAGTCCACAGCCATGCTGAGTGAGAAGAGCATTTTCATGGCATTTCTTTTTACACTGATGCAATTTGAGAACAGCCATTTCCTCCTAAATGCACGCTGGGTGTTTAAGAGAATTCCAAGACCAAAGTTACCTCCCCTGATGCACAACTGATCGCATTCGTAGACCACATGCAACATTCGGCAAATAGAACATTCGCTGGTCCAGGAAAATCATCTGTTCGGTGAAAAAAATCAAGAGAAATATTTACCTGGCCGACGTTTTCAAGTTCCATTTATTTTTTCCATGACCTCTCACAAAATTCAATGACCAGACACAAAATTCCATGACTTTCAAGGCCTGGAAAATCAATTTTCAAATTCCATGACTTTCCAGGATTTTCCATGACCGCGGGAACCCTGAATTAGTTTATTTAGAATAAGATGATCTAGACTGCTTGGCCACCTCTCATCAATCAAGAGCAATGTAGTCCCACGACTGCATTTATTGCAAGTGATTCAGTGCCGTACGGTATATTCCTCTAATAATTCAATCCCCCTGTCCAAATTCAATCACCCCAATTTTGGGGACAAAATTCAATCAGCGATTCTAATAAATTTGATCACCCTCTAAAATCATTTAAATGACTAGAAGAAAACATGGATTATATGCATGATTTGAACCATTTTGTCAACTTTCTGTTCTAATAAATTTGATCACCCCCAGATTTTATGGTGGGAAATTTCACTTCCTGTGATTGAATTATTAGAGGCATTACCGTACTCTGGGGGTTGCCGATTCAGTACAGAAGTTTCCAACTGTCATAATAAGAGTAGTCTCCTCTGTCCTGTAACGAACATTTTGAGTTGGGTAGGACAAAAGTCTGTTCGAAAGTTATATTGCGCAACAATCGAATATGAAGACACCATGTTGTCAATAGTATGGTACTACGCTTTATACAATAAATGTCACTCGTGCACAATAGAAAAGTTTCCTTGAATGTTTCCAAACGCAACATATTACATTGACCAGGGTGATCTGTCAGGTCGTCGAGCCCAATTCTGAAGTTCTTGCAATAGGCCTGTAACCTGATGATGTTTTATCCCACTTCTATCCCATGATGCAATGCACGTCCCTGAGAAATGGCAGGTAGAGATCATCTTAATGCTATTCAATTACCCTGCCATCTCCTGATGGGAGAACTTCTTCGTATAGTGCAAATAATATGTGGGCAACTGTGTGTTTTGAATCAGATAGCCATAAAAAGTACAAGAACACCTTTACCCTTTTCTGAGCTGTATGTACCATATCAAACTGCAGTGAAAACTCAGTAACTGTATACTATACACCAGACACCAGATTTTGAGAGATATTTTTATATAGAAGATAGCAAGAACCAGCATAAATCAGACTTCGAGAACCTGGAAGTTAAAACTGAATGCAAGAACCAGTAAGATAACTCTGAATGTAAGAAACAGAATGTAAGAACCAGTAAGATAACTCTGAATGTAAGAACCAAAATGTAAGAATCAGTGAAATCTGAATATAAGAACCAGTAAGAACCAGTGAGATCTGAATGTAAGAAACAGAAAGATAATCCTGAATGTAAGAACCAGAAAAATCTGAATGTAAATACCGGAATGGAAGAACAAGTTAGACAAACCAAAATGTAAGAATCAGTGAAATCTGAATGCAAGAACCAGTAAGATTATCCGGAATGTAAGATAATTCTGAATATGAGAACCAGGGCTGAAGAACCAATAAGATAATCCGGAATGTAAGATAATTCTGAATATAAGAACCAGGGCTGAAGAACCAATAAGATAATCCGGAATGTAAGATAATTCTGAATATAAGAACCAGGGCTGAAGACCCAGTAAGATAATCCAGAATGTAAGAACCAGTAAGATAATCCGGAATGTAAGAACCAGTAAGATAATCCGGAATGTAAGAACCAGTAAGATAATCCGGAATGTAAGAACCAGTAAGATAATCTGGAATGTAAGAACCAGTAAGATAATTCTGAATGTAAGAACCAGTAGGATAATACTGAATGTAAGAACCAATGGAAGAACCAGTAAGATAATACTGAATGTAAGAACCAGTAAGATAATTCTGAATATGAATTTTAATTAAGTAAGATAAATCTGTAAGTGAAAGCGAAAACCGAGAAATCTGAAAGAGATAATTGATCAAAATCTAAATTTAATAACCCTAGAGATAAATCGGTAAGTAAGTATGCCAGAACAAAAAGACCAGGTAAGACAAATCTCTATATAATATCCAGTATGAATGCAAGAACCAATGGGATAAATCTGAATGCAAAAACCAGTACAGTAATATGAATGTGTAAAAACCAGTGAGATAAATTGAAAATTTAATACGGTAATTTCCCTAATAATTCACCTTCCAAATATAATTCGAAAACGGTCGATTTTTTCCCCGTCGTGATTTTTTCCATTCTAGTAAAACGAAAACGGGAGCATTTTCAATATAGCCGTGAAACAATAAATTCGAACACTCCCGTTTTCGTCGTGGAGTTCGTGCCGCTGAAAGTAAAGTGAATATGTTACTAAATATAATTTGTTACTCAGAATAATTTCTGTACAACTAAATCGTGACTAACGATACCCGTTGACACAGAAATAAAATACAAAAGTTCAGTTTTTGTTGTTGCGAATTCTCCATATCATAGAACTATAATCAGAAGTCACTAACCGGGTTCTAATTAGCAGAAGGTTTGAGGCGAAAATGCCCGTCAACTGGCCAGTTTGAGGCACCTACTTGATCAATAGAAAATAATTTAAGGGCTGATATTTTCGATGTCTCATTTTCTTTAATAAACAGATGATATGGAAGGCTAAAGATATAAATGTTGCCCTCTGTTTGTCCCTGTCAGGGCTTCGGCATAATAGTTAGTTTGTGCACAACTCCTATGTCGAGGGAGCCATTATTTCATTTCTTCAGACATGCATGATGTGTCTCATACATTTTGACTGCATTTGTGCTACGCGGAGATGTCAACAGACATTGATGCTTGACATGTGTTTATTCACTCACCAATAAAGAACGACGTTTCCATGTAATAAAATGTTTCCAACAACATGATAATCCAGTTTATAATCTACGAGGAATCAACTTTATGGAGCGGATGAACATAAAATATACACCCTGGTCTCGTCGGCATCACGGTACAGATTTAGCCAGGAAATATGGTCGACTGACTGCAGGCACGTGTCGCAATACTGTCGGTCTATCATCCCTATTGCGGTAATGGAAACTTCCATTGACCCGGTGTTGTAATCCCAAAAGGGGTCCCGACGAATCGAATTGGAAAAGTTCACTTTCAAAATAGGGAAGTAAGGCACAAAAGTTTTCAACACGCATATCGCTTTTCAACAACAACCACGTGAGGGCAGATTTTTCTTTCGTTTCATAGACTATATTTTCTTTGTATTTCATTCTTGAAACTTGCAACTCTGGCGGACAAATTCACGACCTACGCAATTTAATGATAATAATAACTACACAGGGACTGCTTGAAGTTGAAGAAAAAGAAAAAACATTTACGGTGACAGATGGCTGATAAAAACTTTTGGTTCGGTAGCTTTTCGATGGGGCGGGCGGGTTACGCCCAACTGACATATTTTTAAGGATGGCCCATCAGAGTCTTTTAAATGAACTATGACAGAGATATCAAACATAATACACGGTTATCAATAGATCACAACGATCACGGTGAAGCGGTCCGCCATTTTGGATCTTCCGTGAAAATCAGCATAACATATAATTCGAACACGAGCGTTTTTCTGGATTTAGCGCGACAAATAATTCGAAAGTAGCCAATTTTTGAAGTTGCGAGTTTCATCACTGCATCGCGAATTATTAGGGAAATTACCGTACTCAGTTTATGCATGTGAACACCACTAAGATAAATCTGAATTAATGCAAGAATCTGTCTTGAATAAAACCAGCATATACATACAGGTAGAAACATAAACAGGGACAAGGAGGTAGAACCACACCACACATAACAACTTGCTAGTATTTCACCATTCGTTAATCAAGGATAAGTTATGTACAGTGAAACACATCTGAGTTGACACCGGAACCACTCAGTTCAGATAGTTAGACCGCAACACATATCTCATGATTGTAATGAAGGCTTGTCATTCAGTCAATGTGTTAGTCATGCTAGTGAATTCATCTCATCAAAATCCAAAGCCAGAGAATATCTCGCAAATCTGAAAGCTTTTATGATAAGACGATGAAAATATGGTAAAATCACATCCTACAATAAATGGTGAGGTGAACAGGAGGTAAATTAGAGAAATTATTAGAGCTCAGCATATGTTCATCATATTAGAGTAGATGTTATTGGAATAGAAAAACAATCTAGGGAGTCTGAGGAGGTCTTCACTGAAACGGGGGAGGGGGAGTTTGGCTTAAGGGGGATTGATACCCAAAAATCAGACCAATCAAATTTTCCAACTCCTGGCGATTTCTTCCCAATGGCTTGGAAAATTTGCAAACTTGTCAATCTCGATACGAGACCGACATTGAAAGAAGGAAAATGATAAAAGATAATTTCCAATTTATACTTATTTTGTACATAATTTTAGTCAATGTGAATGTCAATCGAGCTTAATCCAGTTAAGTATAAGAACCCCAAATGCAGTATCAAATTGATCTATAAGTGTCAAACAATACAACTGGAGTGATATTAGCCCAATATGAAGTCAAATTCGCCTGAAAAAAATCAAGAATATGAAATGAAAAATTAATATTGAGAATAATTTGGTAAATATTTGCATCTGTAGATACTACATGGGGAAAATAGTGGTCCAATAGTATTGTTTGACACTTTTATATCAATTTCCACTCGGAATTGGGGGATCTTATACTTCACTGTGTGAAGCCTGATTGACATTCCAACTGACTAAAATTACGTAACAATGAATGTAAATATGAAATCATTATATTTTTCATTTTTCGTCTTTCAATGTTTTCCTCGTATCGAGATTGACAATTGGGTGAATCTTCATGACCATACTCCAAGCCATTGAGAAGAAATCGTCAAAAGACGGACAAGGGCTGGGAAAGGTTGATTAATCAGACTTTCTGGTATAAATCCTCCTTAATGTCAAACTCAATGTTATTTCACTCATATGGTGACAGTCAGTTTTAGAGGTGGAGCAAGCCGGAGTACCTGGAAAGAACCACTGCACATCAGCAAGTAAATGAAAACTTCCACACATGCACCAACAAGACTTCACTGATGTCAGAATGTCAGACATATTGGGATCGTTCAAATGATGAAAATCATGTATTTAATTTTTCCGGTTAAGAAATTCACAGGAAGACTGGAGATTGTTTAGTAACAGACAGACTGAATTATTAGGGAATGTACTGTAATACAATAGGACTGCCTAAATAGTGGATGACTATCAAAATATTCTACATTGAGCTCTTGTGTATAAATAACTAAACCCGTAAGAAGCGAGAACTCAATGTCTGTGAAGGTGTGATCATATAGGCACAGAGAAGGGGAGAGCACTGATGATAAATGAATAGTGTAGTGGTGTGTACATGGAGCATATTGCGTTTTCTGAAACAACAACCAGGGACATAACTGTAATGGTCACGTGAAACACTAGTCCGATCTTCCTATGACCCTTCAGCCACACGCCGGATAATTTCTGACAGATTGTCTGGATGAGGCCAGAGTTCTCTCCCTGCAAATATCTCAAAATGGGAGCGATCATGGGTTGCGCAACCTCCTCCCAATCAAATTTTTTTTTTAATATTTGTCTGTTCTACAACACTTAACTCAAATATATTTATTGTAGAATAATTTTCCTTCGTTGTCAGCCCAAATTTAACACGATCCGTTTCATTTTTCATCTGTTACAGTGTTTCAATGAAATCACAACTGACCCAGTTTTCCGTTTGGAATGAGGTAGAAGTTAAAAGCGCTACAACATGTGAAGAATATGACGGATCTTGTTAAATTTGGGCTGACAATGACGGGAAATTATTCATTAATGAATATATGTGAGTTAAGCGACAACCAAAAAATTTTCAAAAATAAGTTTGACTGGGATGAGGTCACGCAACCCAGGGGTCACATTTTGCGATTTTTGCGGGGAGAGAACTCTGTCCGAAGCCAGAAAATCTGTTAGAAATTATCCGTCGCATTGCTGAAGCTCAAACTAATGGACACTGGATACATGAACATAAATGTGTGTGTGAAAGAAGAAAACAGCAGGTTCGGGAGGTGAGTTGGGAGGGAGGTGTCTGCAGTATCACCGCAAGTGTTCAAGTTTATCCCAAGATAATTGGGTGAATGTAGACACTGTGAAACACATTGCATACATACAAGGCAAACTCAAAGTAAACCCAAACCAAGGCAGGGTTGACGGGAGATCATTCTGATTGGAGCAATGCAGTACGAGATGGTGCTCCCCAACACCATGCACAACTGCCAACAGAACCGACATGCTGGCCAAGGGGAGGTAATACAGTCCATACTGATCACAGTTACCTGCTCTTGACGAATCTGTGTGCTGGTTTGGTACACTTAAAAACATACCACCTACAGGGCGAGGACATAACACACAGACATGAAAACACAACTGTATGGGTGTTGGACTCCACTGGTTTATGGACAATGTAAACCCAGGAAGACAAACTTCTGTTTACTACTGTCTACTCAACTATTACCACAGTGAACTGATCAGGTTATAATTAATATCCCATATATAAATTGAGAAATCCTCCCTTTTCCAAAGTCTAGACAGATTTTCAGTGCAGAGGTTTCCCACTGAATGTGCTGAATGCATGTCCCCACTAAGTTAAGGTGGCTCCCAGGAGTTACTTAAAGGTCCAGAGATTTCCTTTAAAATCTTGTGATTTCTTAGGCTGCCTACGCTAAACATGAATGTACAATAAAAATAGCATGTATCAAGGGTACTTTTGCACCAATTCCTCTTATTGTGAAAGAAACATCCATAATTTAAGAAAAAAAAATACAAAAAAATGTAAAATTAGCTAAATTATAAATGAAATATCTGTTTTCTGGGCAATTTTCACCAATGTTATATCAGAGAACCGCCCAAAAATCTAATCAGCTGAGAAGATTATACTCACAGAAATATTGCAGTATTTCTGGTTAAAAGTATAAAAATTTAAGTCTACAGAATTATCTATTTCTTTGTGCAACTATGAGATAAAAGTGAATATTACAATAAATTTTAAAATGAGGTATGGCATCAAATAGTTTCTTTATAAATCTGTATTGATACGATCCCATCCAAACATGGATAGCAGGAATGGGATACTACATGTATGACATTCCTAGATTTCAACAAAATCCACTCTGTAGTTCTCAATAATTCGCAAAGATAGAAATATGATTACAAATTATTCTTACATTGAACCACTTGGGCCCGAGCGGTGCTCAATGTAACATAGGTCCGGGCCTTTGTGATGCCATAGATCTATCAGCGAGGTGGTGAACTAAAGCTCCTGCGAGTCATTAAGTGACTTCAATTCCTACATCGTAGCAAACCAAATTGATCAATCAATGACAGAAATGCTCCAGAATCAACCATTCACACTACGAATCTGTCTAAGGGCCTTTGCACACCAGACATGGTGAAGTAGTGCGGATGACCCAAAATTTTGTTTCCTGGAAATGGAGCAATGATTGGTTGAGTTCAGCTTGCACACCTCCATGACGTGACGAAGTGACGAGGCGGTAAGGTGGGCAACGTGAAAGCAGAGGTCCAATTCCCATTTTCAATTGTGCCGCTCAGCCACTGCAGTGATTTCGATACAGACCAATATCAGTGTCTTTTCTTCGTCTGTTAACAGACGAGAAGCACCAGCAGAAGAAGTTTTTCCTTGACCTCATCAAATTTGTTCGGCCCTCGTGATAATTGTGTTTGCCGCCCACATCTGGTGTGAAACCCCCAAAGCGGACGAGCGGCAAATTTGACAAGCGAATTCACCCGGGGCCACTTGCCACGTCCGGTGTAAAAAGGCCCTAATTGTTTTAACCAGGAGCTATCGGAGGGATACCTTAATTTATGTTTTCATAGAGCATAGATGGGATGTTAATTATTATGCCGATCAGGTCTCTGTGTCTATTACGATACAAGGAGAATCTACAAGTGTGTGGTTTTCAGAACACTAACTCATTGCATTTGTGTGGGTAAAAACTAAAAGATACAGTACGAACTGAGTATACAGGATACTACAAGAATTGACTTGTGATAATAAAGTCTTATTTATTGGTACCTGAATGACTGAGTACATACTCTGTAACATCAAGAACTGACTCATCAAAAGACAAATTATTTCACGTATGCATATTCAAGTTAAATGTATCGTCGGAGATGTCCATATTTAACTTTAACAGGCAGACACACAGACTCACCTGAATCTCGCTCGCTCAGTTCTGAGAGTTGAAGCTGAGCCAAACTTTTCCTATCAAATGTCGCACGGTCCATCCGCACAGACTTCCGCTGAGAAAAACTGCTGCAATGTCAAGATGATTAGAAACATTTGATTGGTTTTCATAATAATATCATGGGAATACAGGGCCTGGGGGGGTATAATAAAACCCATATAATACAGGAACCAAGAAATAGTAGTAATCCACTTTAGAGAATTAGACATCCATTATTCCCACAGATCAATTTCACATAAACTAGGATGAAAGTAACTCCGAAAATGGAAGTCATTGTGATAAATATTCTATATTTCGGCTTTGCTTATGCCATCATCAGGAATACATATGTATTTCCGAAAATGGAAGTCATTGTGATAAATATTCTATATTTCGGCTTTGCTTATGCCATCATCAGGAATACATATGTATTCCTGATGATGGCATAAGCAAAGCCGAAATATAGAATATTTATCACAATGACTTCCATTTTCGGAGTTACTTTCATCCTAGAATTAGACATGAACTACATGTATCTACAATATACAGTGAAACCCATCTGAATAAACATGACTGTATTAAGATTTTAGTTATTAAGAGACATCGGTCTGTATTAGACCTGTTACTCACTCATCCTCTTCTATCTGATGCAGACCCTTCCATAGTTCTAACATCTGTTTACAGGTGAGCAGAGCTTCTTCAGGACCATAACATACCTCCTCTAGTTTACTCTTGGTCAACAACAGGCTACAAATATATCATACATAATATGATGATCAGGAGTGTCGCCAGAATTTCTTGCAAGGGCGTCATTTCCTATGCTGACTTAATGGAGAGCCCAGTATGCTGTCCAACATAGGGAAATAACATATGCTTGGGTGCTGACATGAGGTTGTTCACATCCAACAAACAACTCTAGTGATGCCCTTAATGATAATTAACGACAAGAGAAAATATATGTCCACAATATGTGAAAGTGCTGGGTCGATTGCGTTATGATTATAGTTATTACATGAAATTGAAATCCACAGCATTTGCTATTTCACGAAAAAAGGGTCTAAACTCGAGTCATTCAAACAGACATTTAGACACGTGCGACCCCTTGAACCAAAAATGGTTTCCAGCATTGGTGATATAATGCCACCGCACATCACCAGGTTAAATGTTTTTTTTTTTGGTCCAAGGGGTCCCTCGTGTCTAAATGTGTACTTGAATGACTCAATTTAGACCATTATTTTCCCTGAGTAGTACATGCTGCTTATTTCAATTTCATGTCATAACTATAATCATAAAGCAATGGAGCTAGAATCTTTTAAAATGTTGGTATCCCTAGCCCTGGCCAGGTGGTCCAAGGTGACGTCCCAAACCAGCGTCAAACAAGGGCAGACAAGCAATGCATATTTCATTTCTGAAATCGGCCTGGCTTGAGACACCAAATTTGAAGCACGTTTCAAAAGCCAGCAGGAGATAAAATACTTCATATAAAAGCAAACAAAGTAGATAGACTGATATTTTCATCATCAAACAACCTATGAAGAATACAAAGAGAAAAAAACATAAAAACCTTCACCTTTAATAACTCTATGTTTCAAGAAATATGATCTTTGGATTTTCAGACTATTTTCCAATTCACCTGAGGTTGTCTGGGTACTCCTCTAAAGCAGCCAGTAACAAGGTCATAGCCTCTTCCTGGTGTTTCTGAGCAGACAACAACAACACGAGCAGATGGAGCGACTGGATATGATCACTACGTAACTTCAATGCCTGTTTTACTATCTTGATCGCATCTGGAATCTGCAGATGAGGCAGGATAAATAAATGAAACAAAAGAAATAGTGAACTAAAATATTGTGAGTAGGCAGGGTTTCAGCTTATAGTTGCTGAAGACAGAGAATTTTAACTGGAATTTACTGCAAAACTAGTAAAACTACTGGCAAAATCCAACAATGTCTGAGGGGAGTTTGGAAGCATGAATATTATAACAGGGCCTTAGTGGATTTACCAAACGGTCTTCAGCATATTGATTATCATCAGCTCACTGAATATTTTAACAGAGATATTCTGGACAAATGGAGGACTTGTACAATACCTGTCTGAGTATAGCCAACTGTAAAGCCAAGTGAAACACAACCAAGCAATCGTTCCTGTCCAGAGAGTATGCCCTAGAAACACATCACAGAAAAAAGCTACGTCAATCTCATGAACTTACTCAATCTTCACTCAAGACACAAAGTACTGTCCAGATATGTTTTCTTCACAGATGGAAGATGGATCAGACAAAGTAAATTGGATGATTTGGGTTGAATCCACGACATTATCCCCACCCGACATTCTTCCCCCCAAAACTTTCCCCACTGACATCTTCCCCAATGACATTATCCCAACCAAACGTTTTCCCCACCCTAACATTGGGAAATATCATAAATTTGACCAAAAAAAATCTTTCACATTTTTATTAAAAAAAAACAATTTGTTTTCCCTTTGTTCACTCAGCCTTCAAAGTTTTTGATTCATGTTCGAGTTGATGTAAGTGTTGAATGTAATCAGTTTATCCCTCTCAGCTTGTAGCACACAATGATCTGTTCCAGACGTCACAAGAAATCCTTAGTTTTTTACCTCCAACTAGAGTATGCATACTGGCATGTAGACAGAAAAATATTCGCTTACAATTTTTTTTTCCGGCAAATGTCGGATGGGGAAAATGTTGGGTGGGAAAAATGGCTGCTGGAGATAATGTCGTTGGAGTAGAGTTGGTGGGGATAATGTCGGGTGGGGAGAATGTCGGTACCCCATTTGGGTTAGCCTCTTGCTCTGGTCCTTACTGAGACTGTAAACATGTGCTTACCTAGTGTGAGGTTTCCCTCCCTGAAAGTGTGTGCTAGTCTAGACTGGTTACCTCCCCTGCATACGACCAGCATCGTCGGTTCAAAATTCCGTCCAGATTTAGTCTCACTCTCCGCATTGCCGAATGCATCGGGTCCGAATAAACACGCACAGACATAGAGAAATGAACGACATTATTTTGATGAATGGCAACCTGAAATGTGATAATCAATCAGGCTGCTGGAATTATTAGCCAATAGAATTTGGATTCAAATTCATTCCGTATCGGCAGCAAAAAGAATTCTGGCCGTAACCTGTCTACTGTATGGATATACAGGGGAGGGAACCAGTCTAATACTAGCCTGAACATGTCAGCCCCAATATGTGCAATATGATATCCAACGGCAAGGGATATCCTCAATCTAATAATTGATTAGCCAATCAGTGCTTGTCTAATGGAGGGCATTCAAATTTAGCCAATCAGTGCACCTGTTAGATTACCCATTAGCCGACTGTTAGGAGAGAATAGATTTGAGTCAAAATGCACTGCCAAAGAAATTGGAACTCTTCTGTATTGTATCAGGAGATGACTCTCAGTAATGGTGCCATTATATCGCTACTTTTCCACATAAATAATAGGAGAACATTTTTTTACGATATTTGCAATTCATGGATTTGTCCACTAAACCACATTACCTAAATCCTATCACATCTTACTTGCGGAATGCCTCGAGGGCTCTTTTCTGATGTATCTGTCTCTCTCCCTGGAGTTTCATCTCCGTTGCTTTCATACTGTACCCTATTCCCAGGGCCACATGGGCACGGGCTACCAGGGGGTGGGGTGCTTCTATCGCTATGGCCTTCTCCGAAAACTTAATGCCCTCTTCATACTGGGGAAACAGCACAAGATCATATACCATTTACATTACTATATTTAACATGTTTTAAACAAAGAACAAAAGCTCATTTCTTGGACAGCCACTATGGCTGACTGGAGGGTAACAAAAAAGTTAAAAGCGCCTTCACTCCTGCTTCCCCTCCAAGCCCCTCCATGTCCCTTTCCACCCTAATTCGTTGTTTCAAACTATAGATATTGTTTACAGAAATCTAATCAATGAATATTGCAATATTACAGACAAAAGTCAAGGTGACAAGAACCACTCACCTGATAGAGGTGTTCATAGCAGACTTTAGCAGCCTGTAATGGAACGACAGGATTCTGGGGCTGAAGCTTGATACATTCATCCAGGACTAACAACGCTCGGCTGTACTGTGGAAATATACAGATTAAAAATTATGGTATCCAATCAGTCCACAGTCCACAACAAAGTGATTGTGAAAATCCTTCATAGGAAAACTCGCCTGAACATGTTTTTCTCACTACATCTCCTCATTGACGATTTCTTTGTGAATTGATGTGTTTTACGGGAATAATCCATTTTAATATACATTTAATTTTATAATCCAATGAAAACCGTTTATTTGTACCACGTGTCGGTCCAGTACCAAGAACCGTATTGGATCCGCGAGCAAGTGTTACTGGACTCGTCAGAAAGTGTTATTGGACTCGTCAAGACTGCGTATTGGATTCTTTCAAAGGATTATATGTACGTGTCACAGTGTCGTCGGTCAGACACTAGTGACAGCGGTAGACAAGATGCTCGAAGAGAGCGTATCATCCATTTAAATGTATTCTTTAACTTGATTGTCATATTTCAAAAAAGCGAAATTAACAATCAAAGTATTTATGTAGTATTTATGTGTGAATTTTTCATGTTATGCTTTGTAATTTTATCAGTAATGAACGAAAGTTTTAACTCTGTCCTAGTTTTTTCTTTCGATGTATAATAAACAAGTTTTATTGTACGTGTCTACGTTGGGTTGAAAGTCCGTATTGGACGAGACGAGTCCAATACGGATTTTCAACCCAACGTAGACGAGTACAATAAAAGCTCCATATTGGATTCAACATTGTATAATAACCTCATATTATGTCGGAGATAGAGTGTTTTTATTGTGTGTTAACCAAAAGTAGGGCGTCGCCATTAGGTACATCAGAGTTGAGATAAAATTACGTTAGAGTTGAGTGAGAATGACGTCCGAGTTGAGTGGAATTACAAGCGTCTAGTCCGTCATTCATAATTCAGCCGTCGTCCATTAGAGAATATCCGCGTCCATATTTTGTAAACATTGTGTTCACAGACTATCTAAGCACAGGCTAAGCATTGTGAAAACAGACTATCTTAAGTAACATTAGCATTGTGGCGAAGAACTTGTGACGCTCCTAATTGACCTAGCCTCTGTTACCTCGCATGGAAGAAGAACAATGTCACAGTTCAAGATGCCTCGCTTTCAGTTACATATATGGGGATCAGATAATCGACTGAAATTATTTGAATTCGACTGAAAAAACGGAAACTCGGTAGGTTATTTGTTGATAGCTCGCTTAATACTGGTTCGATTCTGACAATCTAAAGTTTCCGGAGTAGCTGAAGAGATTCTCTTTTCAAAAATATTTATTTTTGAGATAGTGGGCAACTGAAAAAATCGCGTCGACTTCGCTGAATTTTTTTCTGGACCGACCGACATGCGGTTTTTCTTGTCCGGATCCGTGGACTGACTGAAATACTTTTAGGTTTCCGGAACGCTCTACTTTCTTACGAATAAAATGATATAAAATTTATGCATGTACCTTCTACCGTTTTCCGTAAAAGGGTTCGCTGAAAAAAAAATGATTGAAAATCAAGACATTTTCAGTCGGATCGGCGTGACTGGAGCGAATTAAAAACTCGGATTTGAAGACGGACTTCAGAAGGTTCCGAAAATCCGGAATCAGGATCGCGGGTAAGTTTATGGGAAGATTGGTTATATCGGTTGGTCGTAAGTGTCGAATTAAATTTTAAAAGCATAGTTTGCACAAAAAATATCCTATTTTTCAAATAAATGAATGTTTGTCATATAATAACTTAATGTAAATGGAAATACGGTAATTTCCCTATTAATTCGCGATGTAGTGATGAAACTCGCCACTCCAAAAATTGGCTACTTTCGAATTATTTGTCGAGCGAATTCCAGAAAAACGCGAGTGTTCGAATTAAATGTCGCGCCGATTTTCACGGGAGATCCAAAATGGCGGACCGCTTTGCCGTGGTCGTAGTGATCGTATTTATTACCGTGTATTAGCTTTGATGTCTCATCATAGTTTCCATAAAAGGCAGTGTATGATGTCAGAAAATCTCCTCTACCCTGATAAAGGCGTCTAATTTTATTCGAGGAAGTCAACCATATTGATCGAGTGACAAGTTCAGCAAGATCATGCAGATTTTTGAGCTGACAACCGTAAATTCGCGTCCATAATAACGGGCCATAATAACATCGTAAAAGTAGGCCAAAACATTGAACGTATTCCTTCCTTTTTGTTCAGTATTAGCTATGATCTATATTATGAAACCTAACTGACATGGAATTGAAAGAATATTCTGGAAATATAAAACTATACACATATTAGAGTATTCCATGTTCGAGCCGTTCGGTATGTCAACGTTGTTGTTGTGAACCCTGAAAATGGCCTGTACGAAGCTTTAGACAGATAAGCGGACTGCCATAGACTTTTGGTCTGCACTGTCCATGATTTTACACACACCATCCAAGACTTGAATAAATATCCCGGACCTATGAAACGAAATGAATGTAGAATTAACGGCGGATTGTACAAGAGAACCGAGTGTCAGTCGGCAATACAAGTTTCGTTTTGTTTGTTTCAAGTATGAGAATATCTATTACGGTACCGGTACTGTAACATTTTACTAAAAGTATGGGGTCGAAGTATGATATCGTTCTGAATATTAATTAGCTACTGGTAGGTTCTCATCTCAGAAACTTTACCTATTGCCGTTTAAATGTTTCTCAAATTTGTTTAGAATTAGAGTAATGGAATGGCGATAGCGATGTTTTGATTCTTATTGTAAAAATGCGGGGTGTAATTCCAAAGAATTTTTATTGCTGAAATTTCGGTAAGTTCGTGGGTATTCATAAGAAGTATTTTCATTAATAATAAAATATTTAACTAAACGGGAAAGAGGTAAGTCTTTATGATAACTATATTTGAACAAAACAGAGCACATGCAGAGATGATTGTTGTCGGCGCTCCACATCGCAAAATTTGTTTTTGTCCCCTGTTGGGGAAAACTGACGTTTGTCAACTGTGTGATTTCCTGTCTATGTTGCGTTAAACGATAGGTGTATTTTGTTAAAACTTTTTCATTTTAAGTTTATCTAATTATCTAAATAAGCAGGTGTGTTTTGCCTTATGGCCAGTGTCACAACTCCAAGACTATCCCGGAGTTTCAGTTGGTCGACTCTGACGATGAAGACTTCCTTGGATTTTCTGCGGAAGATATTCCCCCGGAAATGAAGATCGAGTGAGACCAGTTTGTCCGCATCTGAATGTGCCGATTTGAAAACTTGTAGCTTTAATCTCGGATAAATTAAATCCAGTACACAATGCCTCAGTAAATTGCCTGTATGATGCTTTTATTTTATGCCGTTTTATGTTATATATTGTTATCGTAGTGCTCCTGTAATAAAATAAAGTGCTGTATTCTCATATATGCATCCGTTTTACACTTTTGTATCAAATCGTCACCACTCAATCGAGCTTGTTGCCTGCCGTTCAGTTGTTCGTATTCCACATAAACGGCATGGTAATTTCAATAATATCACATGATTGAAAGTTCCTGGTTCACAATATATGACTGCCGACTCAAAATCAAGTCATTCAACAATGTTTAATTCTTGAAAAGAAAAACTTTTACCTGCATCCGATCGTCTTTCTGGTTTGAGATTTGGCCCGACTGTAGCTTTTCCATAATTTATAAATATACACTCACTAAATATAACCTCATCCACTTCAGGAAATATACAGAAATCGACATTTCAATTAACCGGTAAATTAGATCATCTATGTAAGTTGTGATTGTATTCTGGTAGGAGAATCATGACGAAAAGCTCAGCAAATGTACAATCCCGTTTCTCAACGGTTTAGTGAAATTAATTCAGCCTTTCAGAGAATCTAGTTGAGAAAAGTTATAAAATATATTCATATGTTCAATATCATGATGATTTTGTCCGTGCAGTACTGAGAACCATATCGTTGATGGATTTATTCCATCTTCCTAAAAAAAATTTCTAAACACTACTAATATCCAAAATATAACCGCGGCATGCGATTGTTGACTCCAGGTCAGATCGACAGCCGGCTTCATCTGAAAATATATTAGCATAAATTGTATTCTATTTAATCACCAACGTATAAAAGTTAAAGGGGCCATGAATTAATGAGGGACGATGAACCACCGTAAAGACTTGAACAGAAAAGGAGCGCCATGAAAATTTCCTAAGAGCGTGTCACGTCGACCATCGTTGTCGGTAATTTTTATGTTTCGTTTAAACATAATTCATTCGCACGCAGTTCTGCTTTCTCGGAAAATATTCACCGTGTTTTTCAAATAAAGGAATGCTGATTGAAAAAATGATATTTGATATACGAACGCTGGAAACTGAAGAATGATTCAATAGCGGGCCGTGTGCAGACACTCGACCACGTGCAGGGGACTACCGTATATATTTTACCCGACTGCGGCGAAACGCGATCAAGTTAGGATAAAATTACAGGACTGCGGAGTTAATTGAATCAATTTTTTTCCTTATAGACTGTAAGTAATAGTAATTCAGTCTGATTATATTGTACCATTCCCTGTTGTTTCTCTGCGTTTACGAATAATAGCACACGGCGACATACTATACGAGATTCTAGTAACATATTCACTTTACTTTCATCGGCACGAACTCCGTTGCGAAAACGGGAGTGTTCGAGTTTATTGTCTCACGTGTATATTGAAAATGCTCCCGTTTTCGTTTTATTAGGATGTACAAAATCACGACAGGGGAAAAATCGGCCGTTTTCTAATTAAATTTGGAAGGTGAATTAATAGGGAAATTACCGTAGTGAAAATATTGAATTGATCAATTTTAAATACATATATTTTTATAATCGAAATGAAAACTGACCAGGAATATACAGTCAAAAAAATGATTTTGGAACACTGTTCACACACTAATTGGTCCTTTGTTCCGGAAATCCCAAAAAACAACAAAGGAGTAACATAAAAGAAATAATCTCTTTGTCTACTGAGTATGTCTGTCACAAAACCAATCAGCAGAATTGTCATTTGGCTGAGCACAAGACAAATGTTTCCAAACAGTACACCTTTTCCTACCATCTTTCCCGTCACAACCTACCATGTCTTCAAAACAATCAGGCTTACCACACGAACAAAAACGACTAACAACTTTGTTCACTGACCTAATTC
>JAVTVY010006108.1:0-38772 GCA_036873755.1 Hanleya hanleyi
CATGGACAGATAACAACCCTTGAGGACGGACAATAACCTATCCTCCTAAGGATGGACACTACGACAGAGACAATACAGTTGTAAAACACTATCGAGTCGAAGCAAACCACTCAGGACATGGAATCCACTTCCCCTCAAGGAATGGACGGACAAAGATACCACACAAGGCATGGACAGATAACAGCCCTTAAGGATGGACAATAATCTATCCTCCTAAGGACGGACACTACGACAGAAACAATACAGTTGTAAAACACTGTCGAGTCGAAGCAAACATCTCAGGACATGGACTCCACTTCCCTTCAAGCAATGGACAAAGATACCACACAAGGCATGGACAGATAACAACCCTTAAGGACGGACAATAACCTATCCTCCTCAGGACGGACATTACGACAGAGACAATACAGTTGTAAAACACTGTCGAGTCGAAGCAAACCACTCAGGACATGGACTCCACTTCCCCTCAAGGAATGGACAAAGATACCACACAAGGCATGGACAGATAACAACCCTTGAGGACGGACAATAACCTATCCTCCTAAGGACGGACACTACGACAGAGACAATACAGTTGTAAAACACTGTCGAGTCGAAGCAAACCACTCAGGACATGGACTCCACTTCCCCTCAAGGAATGGACAAAGATACCACACAAGGCATGGACAGAAAACAACCCTTAAGGACGGACAATAACCTATCCTTCTAAGGACGGACACTACGACAGAGACAATACAGTTGTAAAACACTGTCGAGTCGAAGCAAACCACTCAGGACATGGACCCCACTTCCCCTCAAGGAATGGACAAAGATACCACACAAGGCATGGACAGATAACAACCCTTGAGGACGGACAATAACCTATCCTCCTAAGGATGGACACTACGACAGAGACAATACAGTTGTAAAACACTGTCGAGTCGAAGCAAACCACTCAAGACATGGACTCCACTTCCCCTCAAGGAATGGACGGACAAAGATACCACACAAGGCATGGACAGATAACAACCCTTAAGGACGGACAATAACCTATCCTCCTAAGGACGGACACTACGACAGAGACAATACAGTTGTAAAACACTGTCGAGTCGAAGCAAACCACTCAAGACATGGAATCCACTTCCCCTCAAGGAATGGACAAAGATACCACACAAGGCATGGACAGATAACAACCCTTGAGGACGGACAATAACCTATCCTCCTAAGGATGGACACTACGACAGAGACAATACAGTTGTAAAACACTGTCGAGTCAGAAGAAGCAAACCACTTCAGGACATGGACTCCACTTCCCCTCAAAGATGGACAAAGATACCACACAAGGCATGGACAGATAACCACTGGGGTGAGACCAATAACCTATCCTCCTAAGGACGGACACTACGACAGAAATTAATACAGTTATGCAAAAACACTGTCGAGTGAAACAGAAAAAACCACTCAGGACACTGTGGACTCCCTTCCCCACTAAAGGAATGGACAAAAGATGCACAAGGCATGGACAGATAACTTCAACCGCCAGGGTAGGACAACCTATCTCTCTAAGACGGATATTCACGACAAGGAAAAGAAACCTACAGTTGTAAAACACTGTCGAGGTGGAAACCAGGCTCCCTCAGGACATGGACTCCACTTCCCCTCAAGGAATGGACAAAGATACCACACAAGGCATGGACAGATAACAACCCTTAAGGACGGGCAATAACCTATCCTCCTAAGGACGGACACTACGACAGAGACAATACAGTTGTAAAACACTGTCGAGTCGAAGCAAACCACTCAGGACATGGACTCCACTTCCCCTCAAGGAATGGACAAAGATACCACACAAGGCATGGACAGAAAACAACCCTTAAGGACGGACAATAACCTATCCTTCTAAGGACGGACACTACGACAGAGACAATACAGTTGTAAAACACTGTCGAGTCGAAGCAAACCACTCAGGACATGGACCCCACTTCCCCTCAAGGAATGGACAAAGATACCACACAAGGCATGGACAGATAACAACCCTTGAGGACGGACAATAACCTATCCTCCTAAGGATGGACACTACGACAGAGACAATACAGTTGTAAAACACTGTCGAGTCGAAGCAAACCACTCAAGACATGGACTCCACTTCCCCTCAAGGAATGGACGGACAAAGATACCACACAAGGCATGGACAGATAACAACCCTTAAGGACGGACAATAACCTATCCTCCTAAGGATGGACACTACGACAGAGACAATACAGTTGTAAAACACTGTCGAGCCGAGGCAAACCACTCAGGACATGGACTCCTCTTCCCCTCAAGGAATGGACAAAGATACCACACAAGGCATGGACAGATAACAACCCTTAAGGACGGACAATAACCTATCCTCCTAAGGACGGACACTACGACAGAGACAATACAGTTGTAAAACACTGTCGAGTCGAAGCAAACCACTCAGGACATGGACCCCACTTCCCCTCAAGGAATGGACAAAGATACCACACAAGGCATGGACAGATAACAACCCTTGAGGACGGACAATAACCTATCCTCCTAAGGATGGACACTACGACAGAGACAATACAGTTGTAAAACACTGTCGAGTCGAAGCAAACCACTCAAGACATGGACTCCACTTCCCCTCAAGGAATGGACAAAGATACCACACAAGGCATGGACAGATAACAACCCTTGAGGACGGACAATAACCTATCCTCCTAAGGACGGACACTACGACAGAGACAATACAGTTGTAAAACACTGTCGAGTCGAAGCAAACCACTCAGGACATGGACTCCACTTCCCCTCAAGGAATGGACAAAGATACCACACAAGGCATGGACAGAAAACAACCCTTAAGGACGGACAATAACCTATCCTTCTAAGGACGGACACTACGACAGAGACAATACAGTTGTAAAACACTGTCGAGTCGAAGCAAACCACTCAGGACATGGACCCCACTTCCCCTCAAGAAATGGACAAAGATACCACACAAGGCATGGACAGATAACAACCCTTGAGGACGGACAATAACCTATCCTCCTAAGGATGGACACTACGACAGAGACAATACAGTTGTAAAACACTATCGAGTCGAAGCAAACCACTCAGGACATGGAATCCACTTCCCCTCAAGGAATGGACGGACAAAGATACCACACAAGGCATGGACAGATAACAGCCCTTAAGGATGGACAATAATCTATCCTCCTAAGGACGGACACTACGACAGAAACAATACAGTTGTAAAACACTGTCGAGTCGAAGCAAACATCTCAGGACATGGACTCCACTTCCCTTCAAGGAATGGACAAAGATACCACACAAGGCATGGACAGATAACAACCCTTAAGGACGGACAATAACCTATCCTCCTAAGGACGGACACTACGACAGAGACAATACAGTTGTAAAACACTGTCGAGTCGAAACAAACCACTCAGGACATGGACTCCACTTCCCCTCAAGGAATGGACAAAGATACCACACAAGGCATGGACAGATAACAACCCTTAAGGACGGACAATAACCTATCCTCCTAAGGACGGACACTACGACAGAGACAATACAGTTGTAAAACACTGTCGAGTTGAAGCAAACCACTCAGGACATGGACTCCACTTCCCCTCAAGGAATGGACAAAGATACCACACAAGGCATGGACAGATAACAACCCTTAAGGACGGACAATAACCTATCCTCCTAAGGACGGACACTACGACAGAGACAATACAGTTGTAAAACACTGTCGAGTCGAAGCAAACCACTCAGGACATGGACTCCACTTCCCCTCAAGGAATGGACAAAGATACCACACAAGGCATGGACAGATAACAACCCTTAAGGACGGACAATAACCTATCCTCCTAAGGACGGACACTACGACAGAGACAATACAGTTGTAAAACACTGTCGAGTCAAAGTAAACCACTCAGGACATGGACTCCACTTCCCCTCAAGGAATGGACAAAGATACCACACAAGGCATGGACAGATAACAACCCTTAAGGACGGACAATAACCTATCCTCCTAAGGACGGACACTACGACAGAGACAATACAGTTGTAAAACACTGTCGAGTCGAAGCAAACCACTCAGAACATGGACTCCACTTCCCTTCAAGGAATGGACAAAGATACCACACAAGGCATGGACAGATAACAACCCTTAAGAACGGACACTAACATATCCTCCTAAGGACGGACACTATGAGAGAGACTATACAGTTGTAAAACAATGTCGAGTCGAAGCAATCCACTCAGGACATGGACTCCACTTCCCCTCAAGGAATGGACAAAGATACCACACAAGGCATGGACAGATAACAACCCTTAAGGACGGACAATAACCTATCCTCCTAAGGACGGACACTACAACAGGGACAATACAGTTGTAAAACACTGTCGAGTCGAAGCAAACCACTCAGGACATGGACACCACTACCCCTCAAGGAATGGACAAAGATACCACACAAGGCATGGACAGATAACAACCCTTAAGGACGGACAATAACCTATCCTCCTAAGGGCGGACACTACGACAGAGACAATACAGTTGTAAAACACTGTCGAGTCGAAGCAAACCACTCAGGACATGGACTCCACTTCCTCTCAAGGAATGGGCAAAGATACCACACAAGGCATGGACAGATAACAACCCTTAAGGACGGACAATAACCTATCCTCCTAAGGACGGACACTACGACAGAGACAATACAGTTGTAAAACAATGTCGAGTGGAAGCAATCCACTCAGGACATGGACTCCACTTCCCCTCAAGGAATAGACAAAGATACCACGTAACGCATGAACACAGAATAACCATTAATGACGGACAATAACCAACTACACCGAGACAACACCGTAGAAAACAATGCCATGTCAAAGCAATCGACTCAAGAAATTGACTACACTTCCTGTCCAGCATTAATGTCAAGGGATTAACAAAGATTTCACGCATGACAACCCTTCAAGCAGACAGTGTTACATGTATAAATTAATATCAGAATTATAACCGCTAGAAATACAAACTATTGCTTGAATCCTGCTGAGTTTTCAAGTTGGCTAGCTTGGGACGCCATAGTTAGAGCAGAGATAATAAGTTGCAACACTTGGACGGGACACAACTGGGCTACAGCCTGCATTATTTTCTGGGCCATATACTTCACAAATCAGATTTTACGGTCTAGCAAACTGAGCTGGTCAGGATAGCGTAACAGTACATGTTATGACAACAAAGTTGCAACAACAACGCATCCTCTTCAGCTGTTCAGTGTTTTTCGATTGGATGGACACCATAATACCTGCTTTACATGTAAATGTTGTAATTACCTGTAAATTAAGCTGACAGACTTGCCGATTCATCAGCATCCACTCCAAGCATGCCAAGATGACGATAGTATGGAACATTCATAGATCTGTCCGTTTCTTTCTGAAGCCATCAAGTTTTACTCTGGTGTTGTCTCTGTGTCTAGTGTCCATCCTTAGGAGGATAGGTTATTGTCCGTTCTTAGGGGTTGTAGCCTCGTTCTGGATGTTTTGGCGCCAAAATACAGGAAGCAAGCCCCAGAGAGTCGCCTCCCTTGAATTGATCAGTCCGAACGAGCCCAAAACAACGGACAAAAATACGGACTCGAAACAGTGTCCATAGCTTATGTGGTAAAAATTAATGGACGGCTTAAAATGCTCGCAAGACCATTCTAAACGCATTGGAATAAAAATTCTTAAGTGGATATCCACTTAAGGTAGAATACGAAGCTGCGCATCTGAAAACCCCTCGGCTCTGGGCGCCAGCCATTCATAATGTATTCAATTTGAAGCAAGACTTCAGGAACACCAAGCAGTCAAGTGACAAATATACAGATTATGAAAAAAATTGCTATTAGAAATGGCCTCTAAGGTTTATGTCCAATCAGAGAAGTCGGTAGTCATTACATAAGTCTGTTGATGCATCGATGATGTATACCAAATTTTGTCATAGAGCATTTGAAAATTATCAGAGATAGAGATCATTAATGATTTCGCATAAATTAAAGATGGCCGCCCATCCTTCCCACCACTCAGAGAAACTTGTGGTTATTCATTGCAAATGTCTTGATACATGGATGCTGTATACCAAGTTTCATATAGAACACTGAAATGGTATCAAAGATATACATCATCAAAGATTTTGCATAAATTAAAGATGGCCAACAAGGTTTCCGCCCAATCAGAAACACCAGAACTGCCATTTATCGTAAGTCTATTGATGCATCGATGATATATGCCAAATTTTACATCGAGCACTCGAACGGTATCAGAGAGAGATCATTAATGATTTCGCATAAATTAAAGATGGCCGCCCATCCTTCCTGCCACTCAGAGGAACTGATGTGGTTATACATTGCAAGTCTCTTGATACATCGATGCTGTATACCAAGTTTCATATAGAACACTTGAATGGTATCAAAGATATATATCATTAAAGATTTTGCATAAATTAAAGATGGCCGCCAAGGTTTCCACCGAATCAGGGAAACTGGTTTGGTCATTCCTTTGAAGTTTTTTGATGCATCGATGATCTATACCAAGTTCACACACGGAACAGTGAAATGGTACCTAAGATACACAAGATTAATGATTTCGCATAAATTAAATATGGCCGCCAAAGTTTCCAACCAATCAGGTCCAGATTCAATAGGGTTCTGGGCATGAGCATATGGATGTGCAGTGCAAGTTTGGTGTGCCTAGGGTAAGTCGTTCTAAAGATATCTTGGTAACGAGAAAGCTGTGATAGTTTCGCATAAATTAAAGATGGCCGCCAAAGTTTCCAACCAATCAGGTCCAGATTCAATAGGGTTCTGCGTCATGCGCATACGGATGTGCACTGCAAGTTTGGTGTGCCTAGGGTAAGTCGTTCTGAAGATATCTTGGTAACGAGAAAGGTGTGACGGACGGACGGACAGACGGACAGACGTACATGACGACAACAATACAAGGGGTAAAAACCACTTAGGGTCATATTGGACATACATTTCTCCACTTAAGCAGACGGATGGACGGACGGACAAAGCGATCGCTATATGGGCATAGAGGCGCTATATGGGCCTCTAATTAGAGGGGGGGCATAATAAGTTCCTATTTTTGTCACATAAAATTTTATATCGTGTTGGTTTTTACAGTCAGAGATCTGAGTCACTATCAAAAGTCAAGAGCCACAGACATAAACAAGAAGTGCAATGCCGTTGAAGTTAAAATGCTTGACCTCAAATAAACTGACTTGAATGTGTGCTCTCAATGTAAAGTGGTCGACCACATTTTTGTTGTTGTTCAGGTCTCAATACAGGCAGATCAGCAATGTATCTCTGAGGAAACAATCCATTTTCAATTTCTTAAATTTCATACCGCTGGATTCTACTTTGCCCGATGTGCTGTCTTAGGAAAAATTATTTGTCATTTAAAGGACCTGGTACGTTAAGGTGGACAAACCGCCCCAGGTGAGGTACGATTTATAAAATATAGATGAAAAATGAAGCTTAAAATATGAAATGCTCGTCTCGATTAGCATAAACTATAACATTTTTTTTAAACTCTCTTTGAAAGATTGGGAGTATGAGCGCAATGGTTTTTCAACAAGAGCTCTCCAAAGTGGTAGGTTTGTGTGAAATTGACAGTTTTGGGTTGAAAAAGTACGGTTTGCCTATCTGTAAATATATGAAGATAAGCTATAACCACAAACATATTCACACCAAACAGTCCTCTATTGAATCCCTAGTTGTTCAACAAAGCACGTTTTGGTTATCGTTTATCTTCATATAAAAAAATGACTTTATGGAATACTGTTTTTGGTCATTTGGCATTCAATTTCAAGTACGATAATTGGAGCACCGTTATATGTACGAGTAGGAGCTGGCCGAATGGATAGAGTCGCGAGAAAAATTATCGTTTTGATTGAATGATCTGCTGGTTCGAATCCCAAAATATTCGTCCAAAATCTTTCAATAGATTTATGCATTTTTCGATTTTTCACCATGATTACAATATATATGAGAATATTTGTTAGTAGAAAGAATGAGTGGAAATGGTCTATATCTCAAGACATAATATTCAGGAAATGTTGCGAAGTATTCTCTTCCCGTGCTAGCTTTTTCCGCGTGATTAGAGAATTGCACACAACAATATCTGGACTGATTTGATCAACTTAGTATTTAGTAGTATCAGAAGTGGTCTCAGGGAACTAGTTCTGTGCGTTGAATCCGTACATAAATATGTATATATATGTCCATGATGAAGAATATTTACTACCGTTTGGGATGGAGGCCATATCAACAATGGTCTTGCCATCAAGGCCAAATGAGGATATTATCTGTTGACCAATCATAATGGGTAAATAGACATATGCAGGCCATTCTATAATTAGGTGTGTGACATTCAGAAGCATATTTGGGAATGTTCTGTTGACCACACAGAAAAAATATAAACAGCAAGGATTAACTTTGTAATGTAATTGAAGCTATGAAACTGGACTAAACTATCATATGTCAAAAGCTGACATTAATGTAAAAACTTTTGCTTAGCATGGGTTTCAATGATCCGTCACGTGTGTGACTCACAAAAAAAGTAAATTTCCACATGAAGTGGTTTGTTGAAAAAATCTGTGATTGTATCAGGATTATGAAAAGTTATTTAGAACAGGTGGTTTGCCCAAGGTTTCTTCTTTACAGGTTTCCAACTGTCTTTGAAAATATCTTTGGTTTGTATAATGTGAGGGGAGGAATGTGTCGTCACGTGTGTGACCAAAATAAACGTCACGTGTGTGACCTCTGAACTACAGATAAAGATAGTAGATTTGAGGAGGTGATGAGTGACTTAGAACCTATTACCATCATCAAAACAGCTTTTCTGACAATACCCAACATAACAAAACATTCTACCCTGGCCTGTACGCAGGGGCACCGTCCCCCCCCCCCCATACACACAGAAAACAAAAAACAGCAAAGAATGCCAAACGCACTTGACTGCATGACCACAAGAGAAGGAGAATTAAGTAATGCGAATGAAACTTTGTTTGGTATCGGTAAGATAGTCATACTGTATAACACTTGGGGACATCTGAAAAGTATGTACAACTCAAAATCAGAAGTTTTGACCCCACTCCGTTACGCCCCCCCCCCCCCCCCCCACTTCGAGCATGTATACATACTGTATGTATGCCCCCATACAGGATAAATCTCATCATGTGAAAGGCATATTGTTATATTTCATGATCATTCTTATAGGTTAAACCAATTCATTTAATGTCGTATAACCCGATATGTCAAACATCTGCAATCATTAATGTCAACAGTGAATATTGTTCTATTCGATGTATTCCATAATCAGTCTGTATTATGATGATAAACTCGGGATGATAACCAAATTCATCTTTGAAAATGTTGGGAGTATCTCCACAGCAATAAAAAATTATCCTTCAGCAATAAAAAATTATCCATAGAATAGCCTTGTGTTATACATGTCGCCTATCAAAGAAAAAGAGAAACACATGAATAAATTCTCACTGACCTAAATCTGAAAAGGCGAAGTGACCCCTTGAATTTATCACTACTGAAGGTACTATTTCCTTCCCCATGCTCACTAAGAGTGTAAAATATTTTGTCAGGAGTTTGGGGCCATTTCCAGTGATTTCCAGCCTTAACCATTACGGATACTTCTATCTCCAACCCAACAACCTTTGTCAACTCCCCAGGGAATTGTTCATTGTCATGTAAATATCACATGTAATCCCAGAAAAAAATAATACAATATTGCATTAAAGCAATTTCTATTCCAGAACTCAGATTTTCACTTTTAGACTAATTTCTCAATTTCTGATGTCCCTATAGTTTATGAAGCTTAAAGTTTCTACATGTACATGGCAGTGTGACTAACGCCACAGGGCCTCGAAGTAGGGTTTGACGTGATTTAAGTGTGTACCTTGACCTAAGACATGTAAGACTGACTATCATAGGAGGCATGAGACATGTTTTTTCAATTTCGAGGTTTCTAGATCACCTAATTAAGTCAGGAATTGGATCAGAAAGTAGGTCACATTGACTATGGCCCAATTATGACAGGTCTCACTGACATTGACCTAATTAAGTGCATTTTTTTTGTCAATTTCAAGGTTTATAGGTCACTTAAGTAGGTCAAATTTTCATCAAAAGTGGATCAGCTCAGAACTTGCTGGTAACAGTCCCCTAATGCATGTTCATGCCAAAAATCAAGGTTCTAATGTCAACGCTTATTATTTTGCCGGAGAAAGGATTCGGATGGATTGACTGACTCATTACCGGACAATTTGCAAATGAGACCCTATACTTCATAGGACAATTCAGGAATAGCTAGATATGCACATATTTATCAAAGTTTAAGAAGGACATTCCAAGCAGTCTTGCGTTATGTGCTACACTCAGAAAAGCAGATGAGAAAATGACAGAAAAATTGGCGCGTATATGCCTTTAATGCACATACATGTACAGTGGAAAATTCTGATGTTTCATGAAGACTGGCCTGTTCCATTCCAGGCAAAACTGAAACAATGTTGCAATCTAGCATGAGTCAGAGCACTGGTGCAAGTGCAAAGCCAGGTCAAGACTTGCCCAGTGAAGATGATACGACTTCAACATAGTGATGCAAATGAAAATTTTACAGCAGTAGCTCGGGCATGTCAGGAGAATTGCCGTCACACACGTGACGCTACTCTGTCACACACGTGACGTCACGTGTGTGACTGTTCTTTTTGGCTCTTTTAATTATTTGCATTGGAAGATTTCATAGGTTTTTTTTAACATGTACCTTCTCTCCAACATGGTAATTTATAAACCTGAATATTTTCAATTTCTCTGATAAACTAATGTTTCTACACAAAGTAACATGCATTTTCGTCACGTGTGTGACATGCAGATCAAGCAGTTGAAATGACAATTTTTTTTACCAATAAAGATCTAAGCAAAAATCAATGATGCATGACAGGCATCTAATACTGCATAAACAATACATTGTGATTATATTTTAGTTCTCCAGAATGAACGCTTGCTGTTCAGAGGGGCCTTCTCAAACTTACATTCAAATTTGACCCAAAATATCAAATATCATAGGTCATAAACATTTGGCATGAAAATACCTTTGTTTGGTGCATATTTTGAAATCATTAGTTGTATATTATCATCTACTCTATCATTGATATAATGCAAGTTAAAAAGAGATTGGAATGTAAATTTCAAAATTTCTTGTTCTAGGCTCATAATTTATAGAATGGCGAAGTGAATTTATCACTATCACTATTTATTATAATTATAATTACGGTCATAGCGCATCTGTTTTAATCCTTACCGACAACAGTTCTACCATCAGTAAAGATGTGGCGCATGTGCAGCTGGTGATCAGCGTAAACCCAGAAGGACCTTTCGATCAAATGAAACTGGTCGTGCAACAGTTACTATGGGCACGATTAACTAAGAGCATATGCTTTCGGAACTGATGATTACCCTTATTGCTGATTACCATTATTCACCACATTGTGCGTGGTTGCCAGTCGAACGCCATATAGAATGCTCGTCACCTACCGCACAGGAGGGTTTATTTACAGTTTTTTGCACACGCCAAAACAAAAATAACTCTACGAGAGTTTGTCGTTGGTTCTCTTAAAAAAAAAAAGACTTGCGGACACTCAATTCAGCGAGTCAGTGAGGAGTAAAATCTAAAATATGCGTGGCCTTGCAAACCTCGCTCGAGGCGGTCAACCAGAATCCATTCAATTCCACTGGAGTGATGTGACACGCTGTGAATGGACTGCTCGCCGGGGCCGTTTGTCCATCTTATCGTACCAGGTCCTTTTGAACGAATCTGAATCTAATTCATCTGCTAAATGATATCCAAATGTCCCAGGTTTTCATTTTCACCCTCGTGTACTTTCCGTCTGAGGACCGCATTCATATTCCTTCATATAGACTGGCGCCAGTAGGGAACCATTACAAAGAGCATTCGAGGCTTCCAAAAAATAAACGAGCAAAGGTTTCCGAGATTTAGTTTGCGTATTACGACATCAAAACATGTGAAGACCGCCAAGCAGCAAGATGGAAGGACATCTCACAGTTATCGGATTACAGGTCAGCTATTTGACTTGAATTTTCATGAAATATCGAATAAATCTCTCTGAATGAACAAATTCTACCCGTTACTGACAAGCTATGCCAATCTGGCAGACAAATTCACGACCTACGCAGTTTAGCGATGACAACAACATGGCGTTTGAAGAAGAAAAAAACAACATTTAAGTCGACAGATGGCGAACGGCCCAACACACATATTTTTTTTTGGCCTGGTCTATTGCACAAATACACAATACCCTGGTCTATTCCATCCCTGTCCTCAAATACCCCATGCCCTGTTCTATTCCACCCCTGTCCTCAAATACACCATGCCCTGGTCTATTCCATCCCTGTCCTCAAATACACCATGCCTTGTCTATTCCATTCCTGTCCTCAAATACACCATGCCCTCGTCTATTCCATCCCTGTCCTCAAATACATCATGCCCTGGTCTATTCCATCCCTGTCCTCAAATACACCATGCCCTGTCTATTCCATCCTGGTCCTCAAATACACCATGGCCTGGACTATTCCACCCGTCCTCAAATACACCATGCCCTCGTCTATTCCATCCTGGTCCTCAAATACACCATGCCCTGGTCTATTTCATTCCTGTCCTCAAATACACCATGCCCTGGTCTATCCCATCCCTGTCCTCAAATACACCATGCCCTGGTCTATTCCATCCCTGTCCTCAAATACACCATGCCCAGGTCTATTCCATCCCTGTCCTCAAATACACCATGCCCTGGTCTATTCCATCCTGGTCCTCAAATACACCATGCCCTGGTCTATTCCATTCCTGTCCTCAAATACACCATGCCCTCGTCTATTCTATCCATGTCCTCAAATACACCATGCCCTGGTCTATTCTATCCATGTCCTCAAATACACCATGCCCTGGTCTATTCCATTCCTCAAATACACCATGCCCTCGTCTATTCCATCCTGGTCCTCAAATACACCATGCCCTGGTCTATTCCATCCTGGTACTCAAATACACCATGCCCTGGTCTATTCCATTCCTGTCCTCAAATACACCATGTCCTCATCTATTCCATCCTGGTCCTCAAATACACCATGCCCTGGTCTATTCCATCCTGGTCCTCAAATACACCATGCTCTGGTCTATTCCATCCCTGTCCTCAAATACACCATGCCCTCGTCTATTCCATCCCTGTCCTCAAATACACCATGCCCTCGTCTATTCCATCCCTGTCCTCAAATACACCATGCCCTCGTCTATTCCATCCCTGTCCTCAAATACACCATGCCCTGGTCTATTCCATTGCTGTCCTCAAATACACCATGCCCTGGTCTATTCCATCCTGGTCCTCAAATACACCATGCCCTGGTCTATTCCATCCCTGTCCTCAAATACACCATGCCCTCGTCTATTCCATCCATGTCCTCAAATACACCATGCCCTGGTCTATTCTATCCATGTCCTCAAATACACCATGGTCTGGTCTATTCTATCCATGTCCTCAAATACACCATGGCCTGGTCTATTCCATCCCTGTCCTCAAATACACCATGCCCTGGTCTATTCCATCCCTGTCCTCAAATACATCATGGCCTGGACTATTCCACCCGTCCTCAAATACACCATGCCCTAGTCTATTCCAACCCTGTCCTCGGCTGCAATGGGTGTACAGTTTCAATATAATCTTACCAAAGAAATTTGTGACAGATGTGGTTTTCTTCTCCGGTTTGTTATCATCAGGTTTTCCTCGCGGTGATACTGAAAAAAGATGAAGTCCTTGATCTATCCTCTTCGTGCTGAGTGTGTTATATCATGGGCAACAGCTCCAGACAAAGTCAAGCAGGATAAATGTAACAATAAGGAATGTAATAGATATATATGGCTCTATTTGAAAGGATTTTGAAAATAAACCAAACAGAAATTTTGTAGTCATTTTTTATAAGCTACAATGTAGGCGCAGGTTACATTCCATGTTTAATTGCATAAGTGATCACACTTGAAGGATGTACAATGTAAGTAAATGTGTTTGGATAGAAAGGGGTACACATATAAACTATAGGCTGAAACTTACCCTTCTCATCTCTGTTTCTTTTCTGCTTGGGACTTTCATTATCCTGATCAGATTTCTCTCCCTTTGGGGACTCTTCAGTTTTCATCTGATCATTGACTTCCTCTTCATCAGATGAGGATTCTATGACTGGTTTCTTGGGTTTCCTTCCACCTTTTCCTTTTTTACCACTCTCCTGTCATGACCATAAAGAGACATTCACATAATTTATTATCAAGGCCATTTTGACAAGATAATTTGCAGGCTGTGCTATTTGTCAAAATTTACAGAAATCTAAACAGATTCTCGCAGTTTACGGAATACCAAGGGAATCCAAAGCTATCACTTCTATACAGATTTCTCAGATTTCTATCCGAGAGGAATCAGATTCCCGGATTCCCGCGGAAAAGTAAGCCCTGGACTTGGGTCTCAATACTTAAATTTAAGGTATTTTGAACCTATTACATATATGCAAAATATGAACCTGGTTCAAACCTTTTTTTTAGCCTTGGGCTCAGTGTCGGGCGATGAGGCTATCTCAGGGGATTTGTCCTTGGCTTTCTCGGGGGATTTATCCTTGGCTCTCTCGGTTGATTTGTCCTTGACCTTCTCAGAGGATTTGTCCTTGGCTTTCTCGGAGGATTTGTCCTTGACCTTCTCAGAGGATTTGTCCTTGGCTTTCTCAGAGGATTTGTCCTTGACCTTCTCAGAGGATTTGTCCTTGGCTTTCTCAGAGGATTTATCCTTGGCTTTCTCAGAGGAGGTGTCCTTGGCTTTCTCAGACGATTTGTCCTTGGTTTTCTGGGGGGATTTCTCCTTGGCTTTTTCATCATTAGAATCCTTTGCATCAGCAGGAACTTCAGCATTCTCTTCCACATCCTCTTTCTCAAGTTTCACCTTTTTGGCAGTTTTGTCTGGAGGGGATGAAGTTTCCTTCGGTGGACTAACATTGTTCATTTTCCTCTTAGTTCCAGTACCCATACTTTTCCTGGCTGGAAGTAAACAAGCCAGAAACTCAAATCATAGGATTGAAATGTTCATGGTATATCAATTTAATGACAAAAATGTAATTGGAGTGCCAAATATAAAATATTACATATGAAAGTAATTGTTCAGTTATTATAGAAAACACTATCTTAGTTGTATGCTCATGGTAATTAGGGATCACTGGGGCTTCAGACTCTTGAAAAACAGCATGTTAAAAGTAGTGGATTTGCTTAAAATCATATATTTTGAGGTGAAAAGAGCTCTTTTTTCTCCATGTAAACACATGAATAAAGTCCAGAACCAAAATAATCTTAAGACCAAAACATTTCTCGTGTCAATAGGCAGCTGTCCAAAGATGATTTGGGTTCTCGACTGGCTTAATGTATCTACAGATCAAAATTAACGATTTCACACAAATACTTTACTTTGAGATACAGTTATTCAAGATCCTGAACACCCAGTGCACCTTAAAGGGGTAGTAGCGTGATTTTAATTGTTCGGATAAACTGAACAACATGATCAACTGCAACAATTGCCAAAAGATTTTCAAGTCACGAAGTCTTGTATTTCTTATAGGGACCAGTATTGTCAGATTTTTCAATTCAGTCAAGGGAACAACATGAAAATGGGGAATGACTGAGATGACGTCGGATAACGTGACCAGGTGTCCATGAAGTCACGTTAGAAGCCGCCACAGTGCAATAAAAGTTCTAAGATCGAGTATGACGTTGCAAAGCATCACGCCTGGAATGCCAGTGCGCGTTTTGTGACGTCATCTCAGACACTGGGCCAAGTGCAGGTGCTGTCACGTTTTTCAGAGAATGTACAAAAGTGTGATTTCAATGCCCGTGATATTGAAAAATGAGGTCACAGAAAAACGTTCACCATAGTTGATCTCAACTACTAAATAACTTTTATCGAAATATGTTATTTGCTGAATATTTTTTAAATGACGCTACTACCTCTTTAAGAAACATGAGCAAACAACAAGATAGTGCTTTCTATGCGAGCTCCAAATTACTTTATGTGTCTTTATATTTCATTTTTTGATACTCTAACCACACCTCACGGGGACCAAATCCTCACCAAAATGTACAACATCCTTTATTGGAACAGGATGTTGTTAAAATGGCATGTAACACATGAGGGAATGGAATCTCAACATGCCCATCCAACCACAGTAAATGTTGCCGAATTTTGCCTGTCCAGTTCCTATTTCTCCCACATGTCAGCTGAAGGACTGAGCTGAGGTAGTACACAAACAGACAGGAGAACTGATCAGTCACATTCCTGGCATGTTTCTGTGTATGACAGGACTTTGAACCTCCCTACTGTGGGTACACCCTCATTCATGTCATTCGATGCAGCTATGTCTTTTCAGGCACTAATTTAAATCAAAGAAAATATTGAATTCCATAAAATCAGGCAAATTAGGTAGGATTTGAGAAATGTCCCTGTACATATTCAACATTCAACTTTAATGCTACGGTAATCCCTCTAATAATTCAGTCACAGAAAGTGAAATTTCCAACCATAAAATCTGGGGGTGATCAAATTTATTAGAACAGGAAGTTGACAAAATTGTTCAAAATCATGCATATAAAACCATTATTTCTTTGTTATTTCAATGATTTCAGAGGGTGATCAAATTTATTAGAGCAGGAAGTTGACAAAATTGTCCAAAATCATGCAGACAATCCATTATTTCTTTCTTATTTCAATGATTTTAGAGGGCGATCAAATTTATTAGAACAGTCGATCAAATTTTGTCCCCAAAATTGGGAGATGATTGAATTTTGATAGATGGATTGAATTATTAGAGGGATTACCGTAAGTCTTGTTCAATTCTTTTTGGTCTCTATTTTGGGCAGATCTCTGAGTTGTAATCTGAAGTATTGCAATCTGAAGTTGCAGTAATAAATTTAAAGTTGTAATCCAGAGCCCTAAATGAACATTGAGGCAGCAATGATTATCTCCCCTGGAATATAACTGTTTTGTCAGTTAGCATACCTGTTTTCCTCTTCGGTATCCCACCAGGTGACTTGATGGGTGTAGTTGGGAGGGGGGACGACTCTGATGTGACCGATGTAGTTTGAGATGAGACCCCAGAATCTGTTCCACTCGTCTCTTCTTTCTCTGGCTATAATTGGATATGGCAATGATACACAAACATATAGCGTTTGCTTCAAACCTTGTAATAATGATATAACTGAATGACATTAGCCCAGAAACACTTTGTACATTTCTTTTTTTTCCACTTTACAATTGTTTTTGACAATTTTATGTATGGCCTCACACATTGTTTTTCTCTTTCCCAAAAAGTAGATATTTGCATGCCCATGGGTCTGTGCGACCTCATCTCAGTAGAAATTATTTTAAAAAGTATTTGGCTATTCTACAACACTCTCAGTCATCTTCAGGGATAAATTATAATTTAATTATATTCCTATATTGTGAAACACCCTGCCAGAAAATACTGGTTCGATTCTCACCCGAGCCAGTATTTTCTGGCAGGGTGTTTCACAATGTAGGAATATAATTAAACTACAACACTCGACGGGCATATATTTTTTATTGAATAATTTCCCTTCAGCCCAATTTTAATAAGATCTGTTACATTATTCGCCTGTTGGGTACTTTTAACACCTACATATTCCCAACAGAAAACACGGTCAGCTGGTCAGTGGGTTTACAGAGATGAGGCTGCACAACACTGTGGTCGCATACAAAATCCGCTTTTTGGGGGAGAAAACTCTCTGACCCCAGCCAGACAATACATCAGAAATTATCCATCGTGTGGTTGAGGGGTTCAGAGAAAGCTTTTACTAAATACGAAGCTGCGCATCTGAAAACCCCTCGGCTCTGGGCGCCAGCCATTCATAATGTATTCAATTTGAAGCAAAATTTCAGGAACACCAAGCAGTCAAGTAACAAATATACAGATTATGAAAAATTTTGCCATTAGAAATGGCCTCGAACGTTTCCGTCCAATCAGAGAAACCGGTATTCATTACATAAGTCTGTAGATGCATCGATGACGTATACCAAATTTTACATCGAGCATTTGAAGATTATCATAGATAGAGATCAGTAATGATTTCGCATAAATGAAAGATGGCCGTCCATCCTTCCCACCACTCAAGAGAAACTGATGTGGTTATTCATTGCAAGTCTCTTGATACATGGATGCTGTATACCAAGTTTCATATAGAACACTGAAATGGTATCAAAGATATACATCATTAAAGATTTTGCATAAATTAAAGATGACCACCAAGGTTTCCGCCGAATCAGGAAAACCAGAACTGTCTATTGATACATCGATGATGTATACCAAATTTTACATCGAGCACTTGAATGGTATCAGAGATATAGATCATTAATGATTTCGCATAAACTAAAGAAGGCCGCCCATCCTTCCCGCAACTCAGAGGAACTGATGTGGTTATTCAATGCAAGTCGCTTGATACATCGATGCTGTATACCAAGTTTCATATAGAACACTTGAATGGTATCAGAGATATATATCATTAAAGAAATGGTATCAAAGATATACATCATTAAAGATTTTGCATAAATTAAAGATGGCCACCAAGGTTTCCATCCAATCAGAAACGCCAGAACTGTCATTCATCTTAAGTCTATTGATGCATGGATGATATATACCAAATTTTACATCGAGTACTCGAACGGTATCAGAGATAGAGATCATTAATGATTTCGCATAAATTAAAGATGGCCGCCCGTCCTTCCCGCCACTCAGAGGAACTGATGTGGTTATACATTGCAGGTCTCTTGATACATCGATGCTATATACCAAGTTTCGTATAGAACACTTGAATGGTATCAGAGATATATATCATTAAAATTTTTGCATAAATTAAAGATGGCCGCCAAGGTTTTCACCGAATCAGGGCAACTGGTTTGGTCATTCCTTTGAAGTTTCTTGATGCATCGATGATCTACACCAAGTTTCACACTGAACAGAGAAATGGTACCTAAGATACACAAGATTAATGATTTCGCATAAATTAAAGATGGCCACCAAAGTTTCCAACCAATCAGGTCCAGATTCAATAGGGTTCTGGGTCACGAGCAAACGGATGTGCACTGCAAGTTTGGTGTGCCTAGGGTAAGTCGTTCTAAAGATATCTTGATAACGAGAAAGGTGTGACGGACAGACAGACAGACGGACGGACGGACGGACAGACGGACGGACGTACATGACGACGACAATACCCTTCGGCCAAATTTTGGCCGAGGGGTAAAAAAGTTATGTAATTTCCCAAGTCAATTTCTGAACACATATTTAACATAATTCAGAAAATGTTTGGGCTAACAAAAGAAGAATTCAATATGTTTATGGTGGAGAAAATTCCTACATGTATTTTGTTCATTTTTAAGTGTAAAAATTACCAGGCAGGCAGGAATCCTGAAAAATCAAACAAATTTCCATTACTGTTGCATTTAACTCTGTTTTGACAATTTCTTGACCCTGATAAGCTCACCTGTTCTGTTGGCCGACTTTCACTTTCATCCATTGGTTCCTCCAGTGTTTTCTCCACACATCCTCCATTGACAGGGGAATCTCCTTCTTCCTCTTCATCATCACTGTCTACGATCCTTTTCACTCGTTTCCTGGATGGGGCTTTGATTGGAGAATCTACCTCTCCACCATTGATCTGTTTGACAGGAGATTCTTTCTTTACTCCATTTCTCTTGGAATCAGTCTTTTTTTCAAGTTTTTCGTCTTTTTTGCTGAAGATAAATGCGGAGATATTAAAGATTGTTAAATCAACTGCAATCCAATGATCCTTTCCTTTCATAACTGATTCTTTATTAACATTGTTTAACCCAGCAAGCTACATGTTCATGTAGAATGCCTATTAAATCAGGCATATTATTCTATGCTCCATAAAATTTTCACGAAAGCAAACTTCATGAGATAAAGAGTCTTAGGGTCAGTATGAATTTTATAATATTTCCAAGTACTTGACCTGTGATTCGACAGTTATTTACTCATACTGGGTATGAGACAAAAAAAAAGCTATTTTGCTTTCTACACATCAAAGTGTAGACAGACAGTATATTAGCTGATTACCATTTATAACAATCGAAAACATTACCTTAACTTATCTTTGGTTTCTGTTTTGGTCCCCTCTTCCTTTTTATCCTCTCTCTTGCCCTTTGGGCTCGAGAAAAATGACCTACAAATACATGTAACATGTACAGTCTAACAGAATTATCTCCCTTGATGTGTCGTCACTAACAATATGTCAATACTTTAATAATTCAATCATCAATCGAATTTTCGAGCAGGTTCAGGTCAGGCGATTTTCTCCATCACAGGTCTGTAGTATTTACTGGAGGCCATCTTTTCGAAGCGTGCTCTTTCAGAACATGCAGTTGAATTTCTCTATTTACATATAGTCGGCCGGCCAAACAGACGAAAGAGCACTTTCGATGGCATTTTTTGTTAGAAGCTGGCACCCATGTTATATGTCTGCAGAATTCATTCCTGATCAACGTAGGGCCGGATGCCAAGCTCAAATTTTCTTTTTTTCGGACACAGTGGTCGCCACTGGGGGTCAAATTTGGTCATTTTAGAACAATGCCCTATTTGAATCTACAAAACTTGCACCTCCCGAAAATTTAATACTTGTGGGCGAGGAAGGGTTTTTAAAGAGTCAGGATCGAGCTTGTTATAATATGACAATTACATTGAAATATATAGGGGTTCGTGACATAAAAATGCGTTTTTCTCTGAATTTCTGGGAACGACCTGATCAAGGAAGATAATTGTTTTTCTATGCATCTCACCACACTGGCAAAACATTTCGCACTACAAATCCCATGCTAGATGAATATCCCAAGCCATGCTCTACAACATAGGACCAACAGACATGCATATATCTGCATCTTTCGGACATAGCGGTCAGCTGACCACAGGTGGCCAAATATAGCATTTTTAGAGTAATGTATTACACTAGTCTACTAACTGTTGGCTTTTCTAAAATGTATATACTTGTGAGTATTGGATGTTTTTAAATAGTTAGAAGTTTAATATAAGTTGAAAATTACGTTGAAATACATGGAGATTCGTAGTATATAAAGGCAATTATCTTCTTTATTACAGAAATGGACATTTCCATAAGGATTTCCTAGTCAGAACACGTGCCCTGTTCTGTCGTGGTTGATCCAACATGTTTGCTAATTATAGCTAATGATCGGATTACAAATAAAATTGAGCAGAGTAAAGGCGTCTTCATATTCTCTTAATGTTGAGCCTTTTCTACTTTGATACATCCATTGGGTCTAGAGCACAGTATCAGAGAACGAAAATGACGAACCCTGGAGGTAAGGCTGTGAAGAACACAGTGATTGCGACAAGACGAAAGTTACAGGACACCAGCTCAGCAATCTTTCTGGATAATTTGAGTAAAATTTCTGAGACACAATTGAATTCAAGCGAGATACATTGGCATAAGTCTCGTTATTGTAACTTTATGTCTAAAATCGACTGAGTCGTCTGAAGCAGAAACAGAGCTCAACATCAGATGGTGGAGGTGAACCATCTGGCGAAACATCATCAGGCATGTCATGTCGCTGGTCCCTTCAGATGGATTCCGGACAATGTATGTTATTTTCAGCATCATGATTGTTGGAAAATGCACAATGTGGCTACAATGTCGCTGTCCGGTAAAATTTTGTTACTAGCTAAAGATGATCTAACGATTAGAGTCCGGCTAGCTAATATTGTTGACCTAGTGGCAGCTGAAGGGAAATATCATTTGAAATGTTGGGCTGAGTTTGAGCGATGCATGGTGAAAACGCAATAAAAGGAGTCCACAGAGAGCGCGACTGACAAGGTATTGGAGAAACTTCGTTTGGAAATGCAGACTGGATTATCTCTGGGTCATGTCTACGACATGGGAGAAGTTTGGAAGAAGTACCAGCGGGTTTATGAAGCAGAAACTACTACCCCACTATCTCGGTATCTGTCGAGACGGCAATCTTTCTACGATGACGTCAGTAAACTGATTGGTTGGAAGGCCAGTTTCGTGCGTCCGTTGAATCCACAATCGTGTCTTCTGATGTATCCCGGCGAGCAATCGGAGTTTGTCATAGCAAGGAATCTTGCAACATCGAGCCTGTCATCGGAGTCTGAAGATGATGTTGAACTCCCAAATATATCTAAAGGACACGACAACAGCCTGCATGAGCTAATTCATACTGCCATGGAAATAAGAATGGATTTAGATAATACCCCTGGCCACACCTCTGCCTGGACAGGAATTGACCAGGAACATGTGGAGATGGTAATTTCAGAGAGTCTATATTTGTTCATTGGCGTGCTGATGGGGGAACACCAGTACTGGAGCAAGATGTGGATGAAATAAGCCGTTTCTAAAAACCGGAAGCTTACGCCAAAGCATATAAGTTTGTGACTGTCTCTCCATCAGGCTACCAGATCTGAGACACTGGTTGACCTATTTCATTCTGCAGGTAACACGATTGGCATTGAATATTGCTTGCAATCGATGTACCAATACGCCGGATGGTGTCCATGCCAATCGTATTACCTGCAGAATGGAATAGGTCAACCAGTGTCTCAGATCTGGTAGGCTGATGGAGAGACAGTCCCAAACTTACATACTTTGGTGTGAGCTTCCGGTTTTTAGAAAAGGCATACACGATATCTTGAGCCAAGTACAAATTGCACCTTTTCGTGATTGATCCCGACTGATTCCATCCACATCTTGCTCCAGTACTGGTGTTCCCCCCCATCAGCACGCCAATGAACAAATATAGACTCTCTGAAATTACCATCTCCACATGTTCCTGAATTCCTGTCCAGGCAGAGGTGTGGCCGGGGGTATTATCTAAATCCAGTCTTATTTTCATGGCAGTATGAATTAGCTCATGCAGGCTGTTGTCGTGTCCTTTAGATATATTTGGGAGTTCAACATCATCTTCAGACTCCGATGACAGGCTCGATGTTGCAGGATTCCTTTCTATGGCAAACTCCAATTGCTATCCGGGATACATCAGAAGACACGATTGTGGATCCAACGGACGCACGAAACTGGCCTTCCAACCAATCAGTTTACTGACGTCGTCGTAGAAAGATTGCCGTCTCGACAGATACCGAGATGGTGGGTTGGTAGTTTCTGCTTCATAAACCCGCTGGTACTTCTTCCAAACTTCTCCCATGTCGTAGACATGACCCAGAGATAATCCAGTCTGCATTTCCAAACAAAGTTTCTCCAAAGTTTCTCAGTCGCGCTCTCTGTGGACTCTTTTCATTGCGCTTTCACCATGCGTCGCTCAAACTCAACCCAACATTTCAAATGATATTTCCTTTCAGCTGCCACTATATTAGCAAGCCGGACTCTCATCGTTAGATCATCTTTAGCTAGTAACAAAATTTTACCGGACAGCGACATTGTAGCCACATTGTGCATTTTCCGACGGTCATGATTCTGGAAAAAACATACATTGTCCGGAATCCATATGAAGGGACCAGCGACATGACGTGCCTGATGATGTTTCCCCAGATGGTTCATCTCCACCGCCTGATGTTGGGCTCTGTTTCTGCTTCAGACGACTCAGTCGATTTTCAGACGTGAAGTTACAATGACGAGACTTGTGCCAATGCATTTCGCTAGAATTCAATTGTGTCTCAGAAATTTTACTCAAATTATCCAGAAAGATTGCTGAGCTGGTGTCCTGTAACTTTCGTCTTGTCGCAATCACTTCGGAAATCCGAGCTTTTCCTCCAAATGAACCGGTTTGCAAGCGTTCAGAATTCTTTTCCTGGCAAAACAGGCACACTGTCAGATCTAACCCTTCTGTGTTCTTCCTCTTGAATACCTTCACAGGCTTAACTCCATTTTCATTTTCTCTGATACTGTGAATGTATCAAAGTAAGAAAAGGCTCAGCATTAAGAAAATATGAAGACGCCATTACACCGCTCAATTTTATTTGTATTTCGATAATTAGTTGTAATTAGCAAACATGTTGGATCAACCACGACAGAACAGGGAAAATGTTCTGACTGGGAAATTCTGATGGAAATGTCCATTTCTGTAATAAAGAAGATAATTGCCTTTTATATACTACGAATCTCCATGTATTTCAACGTAATTTTTAACTTATATTAAACTTCTAACTATTTAAAAACATCCAATACTCACAAGTATATACATTTTAGAAAAGCCAACAGTTAGTAGACTAGTGTAATACATTATTCTAAAAATGTTTTATTTGGCCACATGTGGTCAGCTGACCGCTATGTCCGAAAGATGCAGATATATACATGTCGGTTGGTCCTATGTTGTAGAGCATGGCATGGGATATTCATCTACCATGAGATTTGCAGTGTGAAATATTTTGCCAGTGTGGTGAGATGCATAAAAAAAACAATTATCTTCCTTGATAAGGTCGTTTCCAGAAATTCAGAGAAAAAGGCATTTTTAAGTCACAAACCCCTATATATTTCAATGTAATTTTCAAATTATAACAAGCTCTTGACTCCTTAAAAACACTTCCTCGCCCATAAGTATTATATTTTCGGAAAGCGCAAGTTTTGTAGATTCAAATATGACATTGTTGTAAAATGGCCAAATTTGACCCCCAGTGGTCAAAACTGACCACTGTGTCCGAAAAAAGCATATTTGGGCTTGGCATGCGGCCCTGTCGTGTAGAGCATAGACTGGAGTACTCATCCAGTATGGTTGACAACTTCTAACATAAAATGCCATCGGGACGTTTTTTAAGCACTTTTAAGCAGGTTGGCCGGCCGACTAATACATGAATGGATAGCTTTTCCACCTTAGATTTATCATTAATGATTGAATATCACTTTTCTGAAATGGTAAATGTAAATTCAAGAGGTGAAATTTGATTAATAAGTTCGGGTCAAATGACCATAGACAGTGCCTTCCAACCAGATCATTTCTCACCCTCGGGCACTGATCGAGGATTTACAAATGGTGCTGCCATGATGCAGGCCTGGCGTTGATCACCAAGTTGGGTTTAGATAGTCAAGGTGAACAATTTTGGCTATCAACAGCAACAACAATAAACAAGTCAAAATAATCTTATATTTTAGTCTTGTTTCAAGACAATTCGGCCCAATAGATCATTGTTGCCCCAAAACAAACTTACAGCTGGGAAGTGAGTGAATGAATATGATTTAACATCGCTTTCAACTATATTTCAGTCATATAACGACGTTGGGTCCTAGTCCTTTTCACACCCGGGAACCCCATGGGTGCCTCAGTTATTCGCCTCTTACGACAAGCTGACGGAAGAGCTGAGGCCTATTCTTACCATGACCTGCGGCGTGCATAATGACAGCCCAGGTCAATCCCCGGAAGCCCCAGAGGCCCTTACAGCAGGAACACAATATAACTAGGTATATTAATTCAATCCTGAGATCAAAGAAGCCGCCGCAAGCTCACATTGACTGTATGCCTGGCGAGATTCTGTATTACACAGTAGGAATGCCTGGGCGGCAGTCACATATAAACTTCGTCATTTTCTACTGTTTTCTGTTCTAACTTCTTATTTCTAAACTTATTTGCAGTATATCTCTGCTAATGTTTCCAATGGATGCAGGCATGTGATCTACAAGACGTAGTAACTGGTAATTTTCAAATGTTTGTTTTCCAAATGAAAATACTCGTGAATTCATTCAAGAATACAAAATGTCTAGATTTCCGATTGTCCAAGTTTGTGATCGAAATACATAAATTATTTCTTTCGGGTGATTGGTTTTCTTCATGAGCTACTTTGGGATCCCATCCTTCGCATGATCTAATTTATTTGTAAATTGTGAAATTATAAAGTGTGTTTTTAGGTTGTCAATCTTAACCCCTCATTCTGTCTGAAAGATCATCAAAAAAATACTAAAATATATCGAGAGCCGCCTAGCCGACTGGCATGTGTATTATCCCTGCACATGGCCTGCATAAACGGTCAGTCTCCAATGTGTATTTCAGCCATTCCACACTATTAGTGCACATCAAGCTCATTTTTTCAAATGTAACATCCAAGCTGTCATTCTATATTTTTAGAGTCACCAATATTCTAAGTTTAAAAATATATAAAGCATTTGGGTGTTGGGCACCAAGTACTCTTGTTTTGGTCCCCCGGGGAAGTAGGTGTCACTTGAGTACAGGCTCCGGGCATCCGTGCATATCTACTGCAACACAGTGGAAATTTCCAATGCTTTCTAGATCAGACAGCGGACTGCCGGACTCTTGTTGTGTGAAGCACTGTTGCTGCCGCCACAGAATAGACCAGATATATATTGTGATTTCAGTCTCTGATGTTTGTAATTATCCTTATTATTTGGTGTCACGCGAGTCACAAATGTAAGTATTTTATTTCTTACCCACTAGTAAACAGAAGTTGGAACTTTTAACCATATATCAAAGACATCTACTGGAGCATATGTCTAAGATTCCAGCAAAGAAAGTTTCCTTAGCTAGCTAGTTTGAATTAATGCAGTGTGTTCCCTAACTTTGTGTCACGCGAGTCACATCACTTTTTGTCACACGAGTCACATACCCATTGCTTCTTCATACTGAGTGTTAGGGGCAACCAGCTGATGACATCTTATGTGAGAAGCCTCAACTAAACTTAGCGAATAACAGAGCGCAGCTTTCGTTCACCTATGACAGCTCTCCAAAAAGCGAGAGATGCAGCATTGAGTGCGCCTGCCACAGAAAATGTTTATTTCAAGTGATGGTTTCTCAGAGACTGTTTGATGGGACTGAGTGGACTTCAATTAAGTTATAAGGATTAAAAGTCATGTGGGAGGTTTTCCCTACATTTGTTTCGTTATTGAAAGCAGTTTGCTGTTTCTTTTCCAGATCAGAGTTAATGTCACAAGAGTCACAATTTTTGTGTCACACGAGTGATATCATTCCATGCGCACCAAAATAAAGAGATACACTTCAAATTTCTTCAGCACCTCAGACGATGTTTTAGATATACCTTAACTTTACTCCATTAATATCTTAGCGTTTGTATGCACCGGTGGGACGTGTGTCTTGTGCCTGTCATGCGAGTCACACACTTTGCTTCGTTATTTCAGTACTTTCTTGATCAGCATTATCACCTTTGTTCCCTGTGTTGTAAGTCTCTTGCTTAAGGTTGATATAGAATTAACACACTAACTGAAACAATTGAAATATAATGGCCTAGTTTTGTTAAAGAGAAATCCTTATTGCGATTATGTATTGCCTAGTTTTGTGTTCTGTTTTGGACAAAACAATACTCGATTATACATTGCCTAGTTTTGTGTTCTGTTTTGGACAAAACTTACTCGAGTATACATTGCCTAGTTTTGTGTTCTGTTTTGGACAAAACTTACTCGATTATACATTGCCTAGTTTTGTGTTCTGTTTTGGACAAAACTTACTCGAGTATACATTGCCTAGTTTTGTGTTCTGTTTTGGGCAAAACTTACTCTGATTCATCTAATTACTTTCCTTCACCTTATGTTACTGAAGCAGTGACCCATCTTTGATAGTCATGAAAAGTGAACCTCAGCTGGACTGAAAGAACCATGTTCTGTACTAGTTTGCTCATGTATTTGAACATGTATGACAATGTGACCAAGCAACAGACAATTTTAATCTGATGAAGCCATAGGAATATTAAAACATTACATGTGAACACAAATATGCCAATGTATGTACTTTGAATATCATAACATTTGTTTCATTATTGAAAGCAGTTTGTGCATTTCCTTTTCAGATCAGAGTTAATGTCACACGAGTCACAAGTTTTGTGTCACGCGAGTCACATCATTCCATGTGCACCAAAATAAAGAGATACACTTCAAATTTCTTGGGCACCTCAGTTGATGTTCTGGATAATACCCCTCCAGTGTTACAAATCTTAGCGTTTGTATGAACGGGTGAGACAAGTGTCTTCGTGCCTGTCACGCGAGTCACGCACTTTGCTTCATTATTTCAGTACTTTCTTGATCAGCATTATTACCTTTGTTCCCTGTGTTGTAAGTCTCTTGCTTAAGGTTGATATAGAATTAACACAGTAACCCAAACAAGTGAGTATTAAAGAATTCTGAACCAAATGACTGAGTGAGTATGTCACGCGAGTCACCATGGAATGGCTGATTTGCCCTGCTAGACAGCCTACGAGAACATGATTATTAATAAGAGTTGAAAACGTGTTGAGAAATTGTCATCATACAGGGTTAGATCTAGGGTCTCACAGCGTCCGTGAAACGGACACAGGTACAAAATCAAATGAATTAAAAATGAATATGTTTTTGCAAAATATCAAATGATTTTTTTCAAAAATCAAATGTTTTTTTACGATGTTTGAAAGCCGTAAACCTGGACGAGTGTGTGTCAACTCGCGTTAGACAACTTATGGCAAGGGAGACAACTATGCATCTATCCGTTGATAAGCTTGGCCACTAGGGGCGCGATAGTTTTCGTTCTCCAGGCAGAGGTCTATACTATGAATGAAGTCGGAAATATGTACGTCTGTGAGTGTCTGGAGAGCTAGGCAGCGCACGTGCGTTCTCGCGTTGTATCTGCAATGACAAGCCGTCATGGCGGGTCAGAAAGGTCGGTCTGGGGGAAATACGAAGGGTAGCGGCCGCACAACAGGATGCGGTGTATTGGCTGGACATTTGAAAAAAATAATAAAGGAAGATGAAGGGTCTGACTGCCACAAAGTCGACGTTCTCTTTGCTCGATGCTGTGCTGCCGGTATTGAAAACACAGGTCAAGCAGATGTTGAACACGACATGGAAAATGATGCAGGCATCGAAGCTGGGACAAATTATGTTCAACCCGTTTAGGCAGTCGAGGTGGGAAGAGAATTAGCTTCTTATGATATACAGCATGGTATAAAAATACTGTACAGAGGAATCTATTCAATAGAAATTTTGAAAGCAGCAGCTGTAAATAATTTTAAAAGCAGATGATCAAATTAAACAAGAAGTAAAATGTGCATGATATGCTTGGCTGATCGACAAGACATGTGCAGCCAGGAATCGGTTAGAATGCTTCTAAGAGCATCAAGGGTCCCAGAGTTTCTCGGCGCCTAGGCGGCCCCTGAGCCCTAGTCTAATCGGCAAAAAGGTTAGTTGTTATTAGTTTAGTCAAAGTTGACATCATCGTATAGTATCAATCTGACAGCACGTGGAGTAAATGATCTGGAATTTCATGCAGCAAGTCCCTGCTCAACTTTGTCATTTTGAAACACAAGCAAGATCAGCCTGAATATGGTGAAAATTTGGAAAAAAAAGAAGTAAATTGTTCATTATCTACAGGTATCTGACAAGACATTTAAATAGCCAGAAATGGGCTCGAATGCTCCTGAGAGCATCTAAGACCCCAGAGCTTCCAGGACCCCGGCCTGTACGCTACGCCTCGCTGCGCTCGGCATTATTTTTTTCAAATAAGGACACTACTTCAAATTCCTGGATATAACCCTGTCATACTTCAACGGTATTTCATCATCATCATCTTCCCATATTAGAAAATCAGTCTTTCCTATTTTATTGGAGATTAATGAGCCATGTTCAGTTCAGTTCAGTAGGTAAATCCCTCCTCTACATAGGAGCACCTCCGTATAGGAGTACATATTAATATACAATCAATTGGAACCACTCAACATTTATAGCTCAACTATCGTGCTGTGAAGTGAACATTTATACAATTCTACAATTGGACGAACTACTATCCTGAACGTGCTGTGATAGTCTAACATGCATGTGAGCTTCCTAGCGATGTATGCGATGTACTACTGTGAGTGGATTTATATAGCGGTCACTGAAAGACACCCAGGTACTTTATTCCCCAAGTGCCTCCACTGGCGAAGGTCTAATGTAGCAACTAGTTCCACCATCAGTCCATATTACCCTGGACACCGAATCAGTCCAGCGTCTTGTGAATAGGCGAGTATATATGTAAGCGGTCACTAGCGAGAGGCAAACCCATGCCAGCTGTAGCACTCCGGGTCAGAGTCGAACACTCATACCCTTACAGACTTGAGGTGTACACCTCAAGTTGAGGTGTAGTCGAGGTGTACCTGAGGTGTACACCTCAACTTGAGGTGTAGTTGAGGTGTACCTGAGGTGTGCACCTCATTTTCTTTTTCAAGGTGTATACACCTCAAGTACACCTCATGGACTTTGAAAAAATATTTTTGTAATTTACCTACACCTCAAGTACACCTTATGAACTTTGCCAAAATATGCATGTACCTCAAGTACACCTCTGGAACTTTGTCAAAATATACGTGTAATCTATCTACACCTCAAGTACACCTCATGGACTTTGTCAAAAATAGATATGTTATATACTACACCTCAAGTACACCTTATGGACTTTGCCAAAATATGCATGTACCTCAAGTACACCTCTGGAACTTTGTCAAAATATACGTGTAATCTATCTACACCTCAAGTACACCTCATGGACTTTGTCAAAAATAGATATGTTATATACTACACCTCAAGTACACCTTATGGACTTTGCCAAACTATGCATGTACCTCAAGTACACCTCTGGGACTGTCGAAATATACTTGTAATTTTTGTACACCTCAAGTTTACCTTGGCTTCCCATACAGATTTCACTGCCCATCAACATGATCAACTAAATGTTTTATTTATATTTTAAAGTACATTTCTTAGTTCATTTAAAGGTTATACAAAATGGTCTCAAAATCTGCTACTTTTTTGTGCTAAATTGTTGTAGAGGTGATTATATAGACTTGTTTTACATTTTTGTATGTTTTCAAACTGCCCAAGGCTGGAAATAGCAGCAGTAAAGTGCGACAATTTCATGCCCCTTTCAAAACGGCGAAAGCTGTGACCGCTTGACCTGTGACGTCACAACCTGATTACGATCTCGCTCAAATGCCTGTTGTGACGTCAAAATGTCAGCGACGTCACGCTAGAACTCCCACAGTTGGGTGAATCTTTCGTAACAACGCCCGACGTCATAGACTATGACGTTTACGGCGCAATCGTAATCAGGTTGTGACGTCATGAACCAGAGGTCACGGCTCCAATACGTTTTCCCCCACATGTGTGCTATTCGTGTCCTAAAACCCACTTCGATGAAATTATTCGAGAAAAAAATACTAATTTGTTGTTTGGAACACTACTGGGTATGTTTTAATGCAAAGTAGTATAGAGTCATTTGGTATAACCTTTAAGCACTATATTTTAAAATAAATCAATAAATGGGTTGGCTAACTGTAAATCTCATACACCCTCTATGAATAAAAGAACCACTTGACAGGTCATACCTTGTTTTCCAGTTTACAATACATAAAATCTACTTCTGCTATTTCTTGTGTCACCTGCATATACATTCTCAGCTGGAGCTCTTCTTTAATTATTTTCTTAATACTTTTTAACTCTATGTCTCAGTTGGATGTTCCTGCCTTAGTCTAATATTCTATTGTAACATACACCAATTCAGTCTGACAGTTTGAAATAAGTACAAATTAACAGTGAGTGATACCTCATAAACTTTGTCAAAATATATACTTGTAATTTACCTACACCTCAAGTACTTCTCATGGACTTTGCTAAAATATGCATGTACAAAAGTATACAAGTTTGTACTTATACCTCATAATTTATCTACATCTCAAGTATTTCCTACCCTCCACCGTAACAAGCTTGGCATGAACATAAGATACAGTTATCCACCTACACCCAAGATATATGGTGGACTTGGTGGAAAGGTTTGTCATGAAATTGAGCATAATATACCATCCACTTATTGTAAATAATTGCCAGCACAATCTTTTATTCATACTCGCTAATTACTCGTTTTGTATCCCAAAATAATGAAAATACTGTTATACGATCACTTTCTAAATGATAAAAAATATACATACTCGCTAAGTAGACAAAATATTGCTAAACATGGCATTAAATCTAATTTTTTCTTTACATGTCTATGCTGGATCATCATTCTGGCATGAATGTTACTTTAAATTACCTACACCTCAAGTACACCTCATTGACTTTGTCAAAAAAACATGTACCTCACTTTTAAATTACCTACGTACACCTCAAGTACACCTCCTGAACTTCTAAACAACATGAAAAATGTTATGTAAACTCAATTTTTATTTTATTTTTATTATTATTTTGACACCAGGACACTAATACATCAAACTAAAACCTGCTGTAACATTCTTCTCTTCAAATTATCATAGCAATCAGTTAATGGGCACTGTTGTATAATTTACAGAGAAACTCTTGTTAATCTCATGCAAACTTTGGCACCTGTGGATATGTTGTCAACCATCCAGATATATTTCCAAAATGGATATGTTAACTGTCACTTCCCAAATACATTGGTCCCTTGTATGCTTTTGCATTGGAATCCTCTGTGTGGCAATTGGGGCACTTGTGAGCCAATGTTGAAGCTCCTTTATAAGTGTGGTGCTACCATTTTCCGACATACACGGTCACCTTCCCCTACTTTCAAGTTTGGCTGCTCATATGTTAGTTGTAGGCTTTGTAGCGAAAAATGCTGCAGCAAAGTTATTGTAGGAGGAGGATGGGGATCAATCTACTGAGCGGTGTTCACTAAAAAATGAGAATACAAATATGCCTGGTAACTATTTTCAATGGAGGTATGAATACATTTTTCAAAATTGGATATGCCTCAAGTACACCTCAGTTAGTACCTCACCTGAGGTGTACACCTCACTGAGGTGTACTAATTTGCATATTTCGATACTCCTCAACTACACCTCATCTACTCCTCAACTACACCTCATCTACTCCTCAAATACACCTCATAATATCTGAGGGTACACCTCACAGGTACACCTCAACTACACCTCAAGTACACCTCAGAGCAGTAAGGGTAACTACTTCGGCCACGACACGCTCAAACGTGGCGCCCCAAACATGGTAAATTAGGAGGGAGTGTCTGGACTGCTGTTAACTCACGCGGCAGTTTGCCCACAACAAGCCGTTCAGGAATTATTACGTACTAAGTAGCCAATCACAAGCACGTAATTACTCATTAACATATGAGTTAGCGTGACAGACAAGTAGATCACATGGAGGGGCCGCATTTCATATCCCTAGTTGTGTCCCAGCTTAGCAGGCATGTCAAAGTGATGTCCTATATAAATGCACTGAATAATGGGTTGTGATTTGTGTTGTGTCAGCAGGATACAATCAGCAGGATTCACTGGAACGAACATTTCAGAATTGTATCGCATGTTATATCAACGAAAAACCTACTCGCCCCATCAAAACGTCTGATTTCTTTGAGAGAGGTTATACGAATCGGCAGAAACCCTGAACTCTTCAAAATAATTTGCAACAACAAATAATACACAACCCCCGAGTCGTCACTGAAACAATATAATGGTTAAACTAGGGCAGATTCATTATTCCGTTATTACAAAAGCCAATGCATTGCCATTATTGTTATTCGAAATTAAAACCTACATGATAGACTTCTGCATGGTCACTGTGCTGATAGTTAAACGCGAAAACGAAAACTCTTTCTCTCAACCTTCCCGCCAGTCTTCCCAAACTGCAGGAGACTTAAAATTACCTCCTTATAGAAAATTCGATAAGGGAGGTAACTCCATCGTACGTTTGTTCATGCGAGGTGCTTGTTTCTTCGAGTTTGTTGTTTTGATTAGTATTACTGTTTACGGGTTAGGGTGAGGTTTAGGGTTTTGGGCTTAGAGTTAGTGTTAGTGTTAGGTTTGTGTTAGGTTTGTGTTAGGTATATAAAAACAAATCCAACGGTTGCTCTCAGCTGTTTCCGTGGCTCAGGGGTAAGATGCCTGACTATGGAGCAAAGAATGGCGGGTTCGAACCCCGTCGGTGCCAGTTCGTTATTTTCGGACAGGCATTTTCTAGATCGTAAATTGTTGGACGGGTAAATGCGGCCTCAACATGTGGAAAATGCTGGAAAAGTCCAACAAATAACACAGCTGAGCCACTTGATTGTGGGTCATGGGAACTATCCTCGATCCCACGGGAAGGGGAATCCCCTGATTATTTCCCAGTTTTCTATATATGGGCGTCCAAGCGAGAAAGCTCTCTCATTGGTTGCATCCTAGCCAGAAAGAACTTTCATTGGTTGAATTCTGGGAAATTCCCGGAATTGGGCCTGCGTGCTATATAAAAGCGACGGCGCAGTTTCATCAGACACTCTGTGTTAATCCACGAAGCAACGATGTTCTCCTGTATGACCTACTTGAATCAGTTCTCTCGACTGGACTATTCACGACGCCTTCAACGATCAGTCCATATGTCAGAGACGGAGATAGGTGACTGTGAGACCTGCGGTCGCATCTTCAAGCACCCCAGTCAAATGAGACGTCACAAGCGCATCATCCACGGAGGACCCACGCCATACCCTGTACCTCGGCGCTGGGGATCGCGCTCAAGGTTCTCACTATCCAAGCCTGATCGTCCGACACAGGCCACGAAGGTCAATCCGCCACCCCGTGCCGAGGAGCCCATGGATGTCGATATGTCATCGCCAACTATCGACTCGGCGTATCCCGTTCTCGCGGGTCTATCCATCGCCCCGAGTCTAGGCCACCTGGGTGACGACGTTGAAGGTCACCGGTGTTCAATTTGTGGAGGATCCTGTGGCGATGCAAAGCACCCAATGGACGGTCGAAACTTCGTGTCACAAAGTTCAGGAGAGAAGCCGTATTTTCAGCTTGAGCAAGACTGGCAGATTCAAGCTGTGTTTTTATCGATTGGGCCTTACAAAACAGCTGGTCGCTATCCGTGTTTGTCAGTTCAAGGAAAGAACCTGGATTTGTCGGTGGGGTAGTTCCTGATACAACAATAACCTGGATTGTCAGCGGGGTTGTTCCTGATACAACAACAACCTGGATTGTCAACGGGGATGTTCCTGATACAACCATAACGACTGGCTTGTCAGCGGGGATGTTCCTTATACAGCAATAACCTGGCTTGTCAGCGGGGATGTTCCTGATTCAACAATAACCTGGATTGTCAGCGAGGTTGTTCCCGATACAACAATAACCTGATTGTCAGCGGGGTTGTTCCTGATACAACAATAACCTGGATTGTCAGCGGGGTTGTTCATGATACAACAATAACCTGGATTGTCAGCGGCGTTGTTCATGATACAACAATAGCCTGGATTGTCAGCGGGGTTGTTCCTGATACAACAATAACCTAGATTGTCGGCGAGGTTGTTCCCCATACAACAATAACCTGCATTGTCAGCGAGGTTGTTGCGGTAGACTGAGTGGTACAAAGAAAACCTGGATTGACAGAGCTGCTGTTCCGGTAGTCGAAAAAGAAAACGTACAGCGCTGTTCCTATAGAAGCAATACCCCGATATCTGTACAACAACAAAGAATATGGATTGCAAGAGCGGCTGTTTTTGGTGAAGTGACACGACGAGATACTGGATACTGGATGGTAAAAACTGGGAGCTTCTGTTTCGGTAGAGGCGCTAGGATGGAAGCCTGGATTGACGGAGCGGTGAAAGGAGAAAGTTGTATACAGAAACTCATTAGGCCTACGTATAGAATACAGTCGGAAGTCTGGTCCGGATCCGTCACTGGTTCCTGTATCTATATAGTTGAAAACTTGTTCTGACTACAAAAGTTATGTTATGAATTGATTGGTATATTGATTTTGCACTTTGCCGCAAAAATTGGGTGTTCCATACAATAAATTCCTCGAACCTTCAAATCCGTACGGTAGTTCGTCTTCTTCTCTTAAGGGGGGGGGGGGTTGTACAATATTTTAATTCTTACAAAAATGAAGTTATCTCAAAGATTTTTATATATATTGGATATAAGTAGTATACAAAGAGCCTTTCGAGGTCCCAGCCCCTCACTGCGCATGCGCAGAACTTGGTTTGACGTCACAATTGAGGGGGTGATGAGGGGGTGCGCATGCGTGAGTGATGTGTGGTGGAGGTGGGTACAAGATGGCGGCTATTTACCTCCCACCACACCACGACACAGTCCGCCATTTTGTACCCACCTCCACACACAGTGCACTGATTGACACCGGTGTGGTGGAGGTGGGTACAAGATGGCGGCCTGTGTGGTGGTGTGGTGGGAGGTGAGTATCCGCCATTTTGTACCCACCTCCACCACACATAAACACTGACTGACAAAAAAAAAAAAAAGTTCCGGCAAAAAAAAAAAAAATGTATTCATGCGCGGTGATGCGGTTTGGCCGTGGTTTTGGCGGTCATTCGGTCTCGGGAAAAAGCTTCCGCGGAGAAAAAGTAGTCCCTAGATAAAATGGTCCGATTGGGTCGAGTGAGGTATCAAAGTGAAGCTTAGGTGAAGGGGCATCTAATGGACTGGGTGTGGGGTTGAAATATCGGCATTCTGCGCATGCGCGGTGGCCGAAGGGTATGAAAATAGCCTTTTTGGAGCTAGGGGAGCCCCTAGTGGACCGATGGGGTCGAGGGAGGTATCAAAGTGAAGCATTCGTGAAGGGGCATCTGATGGGCTGGGCGTGGGGTTGAAATATCGGCATTCTGCGCATGCGCGGTGACCCAAGGGTATGGAAATAGACGTTTTGGAGCTAGGGGAGCCCCTAATGGTTCAATGGGGTCGAGTGAGGTATCAAAGTGAAGCATTCGTGAAGGGGCATCTGATGGACTGGGTGTGGGGTTGACATATCGGCCTTCTGCGCATGCGCGGTGGCCCAAGGGCATGAAAATAGCCTTTTTGGAGCTAGGGAGCCCCTAATGGTCCAATGGGATCGAGTGAGGTATCAAAGTGAAGCATTCATGAAGGGGCATCTGATGGACTGGGTGTGGGGTTGAATTAGGGTCATTCTGCGCATGCGCGGTGGCCCAAGGGTATGAAAATAGACGTTTTGGCATCTAGGGGAGCCCCTAATGGTCGAATGGGGTCGAGTGAGGTATCAACGTGAAGCCTAGGTGAAGGGGTATTTGATGGCTGGGTGGCTGCATGTAAATTTTTCCTGAAAAAAAAAATACGGAACACGGACTTTATCGAAAAACCTGGAAAAATGCCTATATGGGGTATGAGGGGTATATAGGTCGCCGGGCTTAACGGGGCTTGTCTATCAACAGAGTTATCTTCCCCTAGTTCCAGGGTGAGTGTATGTAAAAATTTTCCTGAAAAAATACGGAATACGGACTTTATCCTAAATTACGGGAAAATGCCTATATGGGGTATGGAGGTATAGGACCATCCTGGGAAACGTACTTCTATACATTTGCGGTAGGGTTGTGAGGTCTCGTTTTCTTGGTCTCGTCAAGACAAACATGATGGGAAGTGTCCCGAGGCGAATCGGTGAAATTTTTGAAAAAGTACGATATAGCCCCATATAGTCCCCACTGGGGAGTACTTTAGGATCAATGTTTGTCCCCCTGGAAATCTACTTCTATACATTTGCGGTAGGGTTGTTTGGATTTTGTTTTCACGTCTCGTCATTTAGAACACGATAGGAAGTGTCCCGGAGCAAAACGGTGAAATTTTTGAAAAAAGTCACCGAGGCCTGGGTAGGCCCATAGGCCTATACTGCATGGCTATGGGTGTATAGGTCCATACGGGGTGGACATGTTGGAGTCTAGGTCAGTCACTAATGGTCCAATGGGATCGAGTGAGGTCTTATTTTGAAGCTCTCGTGGAGGAGCACTTGACTACACTAATGGTTCGTCCGTTGTCAATAGTCTGCGCATGCGCAGCCTGGCCGTAGTATAGAAAGACATTTTTGGGTGTGTTTGGGTTAGAGATGGGCTATTCACGGTTCGAATGGGTCTTGTGAGGTATCCATGTGAAGCCTATGTGAGGGAGCCTCTGATGGCGTGGGTGTGGGGTTGAAATATCGTCATTCTGCGCATGCGCAGCCGGGCCGTAGTATGGAAATAGACGTTTTTGGGGTCTAGCCGAGCCCCTCATGGGCCTATTGGGTCGAGTGAGGTATCCATGTGAAGCCTAGGTGAGGGGGCTAGACTAGGGTGTCGCTTCCATTCTGCTGCGCAGGTCACGTGGGTTGTGACAGTGACGTCAAGCTCAACGCTTCAACACCCTGGTGAATTAGCCCAAAAGCTCTGATTTTCATGGAATTGTCATTAATTCATTGGAAATGCAGTGACGCCCGTCAACGCTCGTAGTTACGCCTTAACGCTCTAGCATAGCGCCTTGACGCCATGATATAGACCGGAGAGAGAAAACAACAACAACAAGGATGACACATGAGGGAACAACAACAACAACAACAAGTTTGTTTTTTTCATATAGTTTATTTTCCCCTCCATCATAACATACCCACGCTGGGGGAGCCGCGTTGGGTATGTTTACAATTCAAGAAAGACTCTTGTCCAATCAGAGACCGCCATTTGCATCTGTACTATTCGTTCCTGTCCGTTAGATGTATTCTTGTCCAATCAGAAGTCGCCATTTCAGAGAGTTCCTTCTTCGGTCATGTTCATTCTGAACCGTTTATTCTAATCATCGTCGGACAGGCCTGGGTATTCTTCGGGCAGCATGTCCTGAAACAGTTGTTTGCGCATTCTTATCGCATTTTCCAGGGCCTCTGTGGGTGGTAGCCCCATAGCCTCTTCCAAGTGACGCTTGGTCTTCATGATGGACCTGTGCGTGGGATCGCCTTTCA
>JAVTVY010006109.1:0-42045 GCA_036873755.1 Hanleya hanleyi
ACCATTATCAAAAAATTGATTAAAAAGCCCCTTAATCCTTAGTCCCTTAAAAAGAAACGGGCATTACTCCGACAGAAAGGTGGATTTTTAGGGGCGTTACTCGAACCTATATTGAGAGTACTGGGTACTTTATTCGGATAATTTAGATATGGAGCACACGAAGAAACTCGTTTTGATACCGGAACAGGAACTAGAACTGTTGAAACGAAACAGGTCTAAAGTTAATCCGAAAGAGAGTGTAGAACAGGACTTCGAGCGTTCTATGCATTCTATACTGGAGCGAGAGGATAAACAACCCGATGTACAACTGAAATTATTCCAACAGCATCAAAACCGTTACCTCAATATGGTAGGAGATACGGGTAAAACAGCGACAAAGTCTACAGATCCTAAAGGAGAAGCGCTAACTATGGAAGACCTGATTTTATCGCATACGCCGGTGAATAGTAGGCGGAAGGCGGAGACATTACTTCAACTGATGAAACAACATCCGGATAGAATCAGCTGAGATCCTCGGGGTCGCGTGAAAGTGGACGGTACAGATATTCCTAATAGTAATATCGTCGATCTTATAAATGATTTGATGGTCCCACGGAAGAAATTCGATCCTGCTGGAAGGGCGGAAGTGTCAAAATTATTATACGACATAGGAGTTCCAAGGAGTTTAATCCCGGACACTAGCAGGCGATATCCCTCGGGAATACCCGATATATCGATCGCGACTCGGGCCGAAACTTTGACTGGGCCTACGTTAGTGGATACCCCTACCGGAAGACGATCAATCAGGGTATTACCCTGGTCCGACCCTGATAATACCGACCAACCCCCGAGAAGAATTGTAACCAGATCTCGAGCGAGATTACCTTGGATAGAATTCTGATATTTAAATAAAAACGTATAAATGTATTTCATGTATTTGACTTCTTTATTTAGTAGTACATATCACACGACAATAGAGTAATATATATATACATTCGATTAATACCTAAAGATTGAATTTATAAAGTCGCGATCTATTACGGGTAAATACATATCGTATCTAGTATTGATGAAATCATTAACATATACATCATTGGAATATTTATCATCGGAAAACATCCGGATAATTTTATGAAAAGATATATTCAGACATCTCTGAATTAGGAAATATAGCATATACTGTCCCCATACAGTGGTCGATACACTTTGTAGTTGTTTAGTGGAAAAGTAACAGTTCATACCTAGTCCATCCGCTATAGGTACTAATCCATAACTATCGAAAAACTGTACATCATATCTATTTTCGTGGAAATGGGCACACCAATGAGAACCTCAGTTATAGCTAGGGTCAGTGTTTATAATATAACAAACCGGATACGAAGAGATTTTATGAGGTAAACGATCTATCTGGAAAACCCCTAAACTGAAATGTTTTAAAATTGGATCTCTCTGTAAAATTTCTGTTAGCTGTATAGAATCCATATTCAATAGTAGATAATAACGTTTCGCCTTCGGTCCACCTCTATAATATTATCGAATTCACCGAAAATTATTAGATCTATAGAACAAGGTGTCGCTCGCCCAAACTGGAGTTTGATTCGTAGATTACCGTTCTTGATTAGAGATCAGCCGGTTTCCGATAGGTCGGGAGACAGATCAAATGCTAGCAATCCACAGCCTCGGTGATATTCTTCTCTACTTATCTGATTTCCGCAGTTGTGATAAAGGGAATTCGTTCCGGAGAATAAACTATTATAACACCTCACGCACTGTATACCGTCAGCCACTGAGAATGAGGGCTGTAAAGGTTTCGAGGGAATTTGTTTCCCGTCCACATAAACATAGCCAAATGATAAATCGTATAACTGGAAATTATACGGATTCCCGCCGAGAACACCCGAGAAGGCTGAATCATCGACGAGTCCTAGGATAAGTCGTCTCGGTTGGCTCCCTAGATAGATATTGTCTTGCTGAAAAGTTCTCAGACCCACCTGAATATTAACGACTCTGACATCAGTTCTTTTTATGGGGTAACGAGCGTTGATACCCTTTTCCAGAACCCGCTCATGAGCTAGCTGTACAGCGGGACTAATTTGTACTTTTCTGATGAATAACGAGGCGTGGATGATTTCAAATTTAAAGTCGGCCGGGTTCACAGAACTCATCAGAGTGAATGTGTCTTTATTCCTAATGAATCTGAATTTTATATCGACTCCATTCAGTATCAGTCGATCCTGACTCGTGATATCGGTATGTACCCGACCGATTAGATCGAATACTTTACTCTCAGCGCTAAAAAGCGCTCTCTTAGTTAGACCAGCATTCGCCGCTCGCGCATCGGCCAGCGGGTTGGATACAGTCATTCGACCCGCTTGATAATTGTATCATAGTCCGCTGGTTAGCTGGGATTCCTTCGCATCGTCGCAGAACGATAACAAAGTCTCCATGACGGCTCTGTAGGCGTATGTATTCGAACTAGTGGAAATCACGCGGTCGTTAATAGTAACCTCCACCTGGGAAAATAGACTGGCTATGGGATAGTTGACACACCCTACGCGAGCGTCCTGTGCGAGCGGTGAACCGTCACCATTCGTTACTTTACATTTAAAATAAAGTTGAGACTGCGCGAGATCTACGTATTCCGTTGACTTGACAACAAATTCGATTGGAGCCATATGCGATAAAACGGCTAGAGGTTGGAACTCTATCCATGTACCCTTCTCGATACTAGTTTGAGTCATTGGAGTTTGAAACAAGTCCAGCTCTGATTTTACGTCCTCGGCCGACTTTTCGTGTATTACAGCCATTACTATCAAAACGCTTCTATCTCACTACTGGGTATACGTCTTCTCCGTCGCTTAGTCGGTCGACTGACTGATCTCCGACTATTTACTTTGCCCGCGGTCGTACCTCTGGATTTTAAAGACTGTCCGAGATTCCTACCGTGTATGATGTCATTAGCCACGTTAGCCAATGTTCGTTTAGCTACAGGGGCTATGGATTTCAGACCGCTCTTCAGTATAGGAAATGCCATTTTCGCTAGACTTCCAAACAAATTCGATAAACCAGCTCCGTGTTGTATAGAAGCTCCGTGGAACACAGGCATCATTCCACCAGCCTGATGCATGTAATAATTACAGTAGGCTCCCTCATCGCATCGATAAGGAACACGCATGGTTGAATCTAAATCCGGCGCTTTCTGAAGTGTAGTGTACAGATGACCTTCCCAGACCGGAAATGAATAGGTTTTCCGGTATCGTCGCATATAAGTATTTCGATAGAGTGAAAATTAGTCTGTACCAAAGGGAGGTAATACGCTTGTAGGAATGTTCGCGATACAACAGCGCCACCCCCACCCTCTGTGGTTATCGCTCTTAATAACGGGACTCTGCTATCCCCGACGATTTGTGGCTGCACGATGTCGGAATATACGTATATAGTGTCAACGGATAACAAGACTACAGGGCGAGGGCCGGTTATAGTTTCGTGGAGTGCAGCGCCGGCGTCGAAACCGAGTAATAAAGCTAATTCTTTATGTAGAAATATTTTATTTCTGTTTTACAACGACCTTGTCCCTTCGTATAGATAAATTTTATGTGGGGCGTTCTCACTTTGGAATTGATTTCTCTTATGAGCTGGGTCGGGCTTTCGTAATTGGTCGACTTGATCGAGGTCATTACGATCTTACCATCACCCTCGTCATACGCGATATCACAACCCTCGGGCAGTAAATTAGCCCAAGTTTTAGGGTATTGAATTTGACATAGGGCAACCTCAAAAGTATTGTCTAGATCCAGACCTTGAAGTAGATGCGTCTTATAATTATGGGTTTTGTTGTCGGGATAACTCTTCAGACTCGAATTACTGGGTAGGGTGATGTAAAACTGATTCATGGTCGAGTTGTTTGGATATCACGTTCCGGGACCCAGGAATCGAAATCAGGCGGATAGCCTAACCATCGAACTAAACACTCTTTCACCCCTCTACGAGTGCGCCTTCTTAATACCCTTTCCACTAGGTAAAGATCGTCCTCGGATTTCTGTACTTTTTGTAGCTCGAGTCTGTAGAACGTACCCTTGATAACTTCACCGTTTAAATCTTTTATTCGATATACGGGCTGTATCCTGGGTATTCTCTCACACACAATAAAAACCTCTCGAGTGAAATTAGCTGTATGACCTTTCTCAAATGTTAATTTGGCCTTACTAATCCGGACTTGGTCTCCGATTTTGAACTTGAATCTGACTTTTTCGGGTATTCGCTCATTATATAAATAATTCCAGACATCCTCTTCAGTTTCTTCCGTTACTTCGATTGGTGGTCTGATATGACTTGTTGTAACCGGATACGATATCGGGGAGGATATCTATATAACGCCTCGTGTTATTGGCTGTCAGGTACTTGAATAGTAGAGCCTTCAGAGTTCGTATAACTCGCTTGACGCAAGAAGCCTTTATAGCGCTATAGGTATAGAAAAAATGTATTCCATATCTTTTTAAGAGTGCCTGGAATTGGTTATTTAAGAACTCTGTCCCCCGATCGCTCTGAACCGATGTAATCGAAACACCACTATCCAGTATTGTTTTATACGCCCGGGTGAGCGCGGGACCGTTTTTACTTTTTAAGGGGATGACCCGCGTAAATTTAGAGAAAACATCGATACAAACTAACCAGAATTTATAGCCATCATTATATTTACTGTAGGCCGATAAATCCGCTAGGTCTAGTTGATGTTGGCAATTTAGACCACCGGTAATTATACGATTTCTCGCGAAACGTTTTCTAGCAGGTTTGTGCAGGGTGTAGGTATCCTGCTTAGATAACCATTCCCGAATAAATTTCCTACTAAAATTATACCCCGCATCACTACACTTCCGGTATAACTTTGCAACGCTTCGCAGACTAGCCTCATTCAAAGGGTTATAAACACATTTTTGAGATATCGTTCCATCTCATATACAGCCCGTACGAAGATTATAAAACAACTAACACAAAATATTGAAGTTCGATGTATATATTGATAAAGAATATATATATATACTCATTAAACATGTGTACAATCGATATGTAAAACATATAAACAATATTATTTCCGCATGCCTATATAGAATGATATAGAGAATACATATGCACGGTAATATATATATATATATATACATATACTAAATCGTATAGTTCATTTCGTTTAGTCATTGTATCAGTTCATATCGCTTCAACAGTTCATCGCGATTATTAAATACCGTTTTCACCAATTCAACCAGTCTCCGGGATTGCACTTAGGACAACGAAGCGCTCCGATCTGGTTCATATGATCATCTCTCAAATAGCACGGTACTTCGTTTTTTTCACTAGGTTGATTTGCTATCGCAACTGCGTCTGTATCCGCTGACGGCGTTGTAGGGGCTGGTCTCGGGTTTTCAGGCTCGTGGGGTTCGTCGATTTCGTCGAAGGCGTTGACTGGACAGTCGTTAATGACCCCTACGTCTGTGTTGAGCTCATCGAATATCCGCCGGAAACATTGCCAAGTATTGGTCGTCATTGCGAATCCTCGAATCCCGGGGGTTAATTTATCGGCGGCGTCTTTCATGTACCAGCTTCTGAGGTGGATTAGCCATCTTCCGTTGAATTGAGAGCAAGATAAATAATAATCATCGGTTAGCTGTAATGGTCGCTCCGTTCGCTGTTCCAAATCAAGGCAGGCATCTATACGGTCGGCAAACTTCTGTATATTCGTCCAGCCCTCTTGGTTGATTTTATCATCGGACTGACCGGTTTCAATTTTCCGTTGAACGGTCTGAACCTTTGAAATTCGAGGATGGCCCTGTTCTCGATGCCGAGGACTCGTACGTATAAATCACTGGCTATACAATGCATCTTGACGGCTTCGAAAAAGCTGTTTGCTAGAAATGTTGTGAACAGCGTATATAACTGAGAGTGTTATGTCCAGAGATGCTTCAATATCGCTTTATATGGACAATGGTCGGTTACAGTTGGTATCCAATGATAACAAATATGTGTAGTAGCTGTTTATTGTTATCACAGGTTTTGATTATTTCGAGTGCTTCATTCGCCAATAGCGACAAAACTCACAACTACAACAGCTCGGACACATAAAAACCCAGAATGACACCTGTCGAGCGAAACACGCGCAATCTCGGCATAAACTAACTCGGCATAAACTAACTCGACACTTTCCGCAAACTTCGACGCCTAATGACTGGTTACAGTTTTTGCAAACTCTGGGCGAGAATAAACGGGGTAATTCTTCTACACATTTGCGTGTTTTAATCTCTGGAAGTGAAGGGGAATCATTTAGGAGAATGGTTGTCGGACTTCTTATACCCGCATTCCAGTCATCGTCATTATAAACCGTTCGTGTTTCAACAACCCCATCTATGGCGAATACAGTCTCCAAACTAGGCCAACCGGAACTACCTAAAATGTCCTCATTTTCTCGTACGAATCCAGCCCATACAGAGTTGTTAGCCTATAACAAATATAGAGTTGAAATATTAAAAGTGAGTAGCCCTTGTATTCAAATCAGTTATAATCGATCATTTACAACGCCGTTCGCTATGTACATCGTTATATCGACAAAGTCGTATAATAAAAACGTATCGGTATTATCTGCGTGTAGATCGTAATAAAATTACAATACTTACGTACGATTCTTTAGGTTTGATGGTATTTTTCAGTAAATTCGCCATTCCGAAGTAAGATATAAATTGAATTCTATTAGAGGTATATATATTTCGACAAACGATTCTCAAATAATGATCTATTTCACGGTATACCCTTTCAACTAGCAATATAAACATTCAACTAGCGATATAAACATTCGAACCCCAATATTATCATATACTAATTGCAATCAAGTTATGAAGATTATAATTGAAACGCTTGTCTATAACCAAACCGCGTCATCTCTGTTTATTCAATCATAACTGTTACCGCTATACACACCTTCGCATTGACAGGGGCTAAAATCAATACAATTATGTACCATGACCGCCTTCCATCTGTATAGCGAGGTTAAATATATATACCCCGTAATTATCAGTCGAGTATTTGGTAATGCTAATTGTAATTTGTAAAAATTAATACAGTCTACGATATAGAGCTCATATATGGATGATTAGCCTACAGATTCGGAGAATTTATTGTTATGAATCCGTACTATAGACCCTATATATATCGAAATAACACCCTTCTTGTAAAACCGATATAAAACCTAAAATAAACTCCGTGTTTTGCATCGTTATTACTAATTAACGTATGAATTCGGAAGATTTATTAATGTCATATGTAGATCTATACTAAAAATATTCAGGTAAATTATAACATATAATTTATTAATATCCAGACGCAATAATTTATACAAACAGAAATTGTTAATGACGTATGACAGCGCTCGGTGGATTTGGGAGGCAATGTGGATTTGGGAGGATGTGTAAGGCCTGCGGTACTCTTCCCCTACTACTAATCGCTGAATTGTGTGTCAAGCTTGACGTCTGCGCTTCTATTTATAACAACCGATTTGTACCACGTGACGTAAATGACCAATGACCATGGCGTATTCTCTCTAGACTTGATTCAGACCGGCACCACATGACGAAATATCTAATTTACTCTATTTGTTCCGATGCGGTCAGGTTTGACGATTTGGATGTGGTGCTCCTTTATATTTATAGTTCATAGTTCTACATTCAGATCAAAACGAACATTCACGAAAATACATTCCAGACTGAAAATCGCCAATGTGTTGTAGGAATACAAAACTCTCACAGTGATAGTCTCCTTTTCTGGGCTTTGTAAAAATAAACAGTAATTGTCAATCAATTCTCTGGTAATTGAAGTTAATAAACAGTCAATTCACATACGTTTGGCACTTGCTAATCGAAATAAGAGAGTGGAATGTTCTGCCTTCACTCGAGTCACGCACTGACTTGACATGGAGCCTCATCACAGAGATCGTCCGGGCCTCCGGTGTACGAAATAGTTCACACTCTTTACGACCAGTTCAAAGTCTATATGCCAGAATATCACGCCAAATAAACTATATGTCAATTAGATGAGAACAAGTAATTATTTACAGTGAAATAACAAGAATACTTCAGACTTCCCTTCGCAAAATGTAAACAACACGGCGTTAGAAGAATGTACAGCGAGCAACATGACACGTTCTCTGTCAGATTAAATATACTATCACTTTCATTTTGGGTCGCATAACACACACATAAGCATCTGCGGGTGATGATGTGACAATGTCAACGATATGCGGGAGCTGCGGGTGAGTAAATCAACACGTAATTGGTCAGAATGCTAGTTCATAGCACATGACACGTAAACACGTTTCAGGTCCAAAATAAACGCTTTAAAAGTTAAATCTAGGTTGAGAAATGAAGTGTTTCATCTTCCGTGATTGTGTTTATCTTTCGCGAAAGAAGCCAGTAGTCAATAAAATGTTGTAAAATGTGGCTGTTTGATGTTATTAAAACCTTACAAGTTCGTTACATTGTTTCTTATTTATCAACGCCCATAGTTTAAAATTTATATGGTTGACGCCATCTGAATATAATTTGCGACTGGAGAATATGCGCATGCGTCAGGCGGTGCTAGACTGTTTTTGATACATCCATAAGAAGAAACTGTTCATTAACCTCCACGGCACCCTTCAGTGATGGATTTGGAAAAACTACCGCAAGGGGCCGAAAAAGAGGAACTTAAATTCCGAAATCCAAGATGGCGACTCCTCGACCGTACAGAGCAACAACTCTACAACAACAGAAATCTTCTCGCCAAAAGACATATCATTCTTTCCAAACTGACAAACGGAGACTCATCTTTTGTAGAAAGGTCCTCCATATCGGGTATTATGATCGTATAGCATATTACCGTAACGTGTAGGTCGCATGGTGTGACTCGGACGTGAACAACGATCCTATCACCGCAGGGGACGAGAGAGAGAGAGAGAGAGAGAGAGAGAGAATTAAGGCTTAACGTCGCATTCAGCAATATTTCAGCTGTATAGCGACGATCAAACAAAATTCTAAGTAATCAATTCAAAAACTCGCTAAACTAATGCGTTAAAACAGGTACAAACATTAAAATTTGTACAACAAACCAATCTCTCTCAAATAACCTAAAATACAATCCTCTTTCACTCTGCTAAAAAGATCCTCCAGCGTAGCCGCTCGATAAAAAGTATCTCTTACAGTCTTAAAATCTATGCAGTCTATGGGAATATGTTTCACCGTGAGATCTTCATGGCAAGGTATACACCTTGGAATCGGCTCCTGTTTTAGTAAATATTCATGAGTAAATCGTGTGTGACCGATCCTACATCGTCTAATCATGGCCTGGTCGAAACGTTTATGACTGTTCAGGTGAGTATAACCAACCGTTTTTTTTGAACTCGTAAAGTTTGTTATTATCGATAGTATGCCATAAAGATTGATGAAACAGCTTTCTTATATAACCGCAGATAGATGGTCTGAAATCGCTGTATGGTATTCCAACAGGGTCAACTTCTTCATCTAGAGCTGCCTTAGCCAATGTGTCAGCTTCAGTGTTGCCTTTGATGTCCACGTGACTAGGCACCCAACAAAACACAATATCTGTTGATCAAATCTGCTGTCATATAATTGTAGAATTTCCAAGATGGTGGGATGAGTGGAATTTCCATTTTTAATTGCTTTAAGGCATGACAGTGAATCTGAGAATATGACATATTTTTTCCTTCTAAAGCTGATAAAAGATCTTTTGCTTCTGCAGTAAATATGGAACTTTTACCTGGCAGTCGATACGTTTTAGTTTTGGAACTAAAGACAGTAGCACATGCTACTCTCTCACCATCTTTAGAACCATCTGTATAAATAGCCTGATGTGAACTGTATTTCTCCCTCAGTAGACCATATTCTTGTGAAAACACGAGCTGGCTCGTGTCTGTCTTTTTATATTTAGTCAGTGAAATATCTACCTCTGGCGTGGCTAACTGCCATGGTGGAGTTGCCAAGAGCTCGTTAGGTAAAATCTAACTAACTTTAATACCAGCTGCTACAAGGTGTGGTTTCATACGGATTCCAAGAGGTGGAATAATCGAGGGTTTTTGCGAATATAAATCTGCGTACTCGGGGTTGAAAACACAGTTATATGCAGTATTTGAGTGGTTCGAACGCAGTTTTGTGATATATTGCAGCGATAATTTAATTCTCCGAAGTTCTAAAGGAAATTCATCCGCTTCCACATACAAGCTTTCTTTGGGTGATGTTCTGAACGCACCGAGGCAAAGCCTTAGTCCTTGATGGAGAATAGGATCTAGCTTTGCCAAGTTTGACTTGCTTGCACCATTGTAAACAATAGAACCATCATCCAGTTTGGAACGAACAAGCGATCGATATAAATAAAGGAGAGTTTGCTGATCCCCCCCCCCCCCCCACTTATAGCTGGCAACGACTTTCAACAAATCTAGAGCTTTCGCGCATTTGGCTTTTAAGCAATTTATATGTGATTTGAACTTTCAACAAATCTAGAGCTTTCGCGCATTTGGCTTTTAAGCAATTTATATGTGATTTGAATGTTAGTCGTTGATCAAACAATATCCCTAGAAATTTGACCTCTTTTACTACTTTGATTTCAGTTCCGTCTAATTTTAGTTCTGGATCTTTGTGCTGGAAATATTTTCTGCAAAAGTGTATACAATTTGTCTTGGCTCTGGAGAATGAAGCCATTTTCCAGACACCATTTCTGAATTCTGTATAGACAAAGTTGTAATGTTCTCTCAATATTGTGTATACTTTTCCCACTACACGATATATTGAAATCGTCTACAAAAAGTGAGCCATCAATTGATTTATTCAGAACTGCAGCCAAGCTGTTGATCTTGATACTAAACAGTAGTAGACAAAATACTGCCCTGTGGGGCACCCTGGTCTTGATCAAAATGGTCAGATATAGTTGTACCCAAACGAATTTGGAATTGTCTATCATTCAAAAAGTTGGAAATAAAAACGGGTAAACGACCTTTTAACCCCATCTTTTGAAGATCTTTAAGAATCCCGTATTTCCATATAGTATCGTAGGCTTTTTCTAAATCAAAAAAGATAGAAACCGCATGTTCGTTCTTGGCGAAAGCATTCTTAACATACGAATCTGATCTGACTAAATGATCAATGGTACTTCTATTATTACGGAAACCAGCTTGAATATCAGTAAGTTTCTTTTCAGTTTCTAGGTACCAAACAAGGCGATCATTTATCATGCGTTCCATTGTTTTGCAAACACAGCCAGTCAATGCAATCGAACGATAATTACCAGGGTCTGTATGGTCACGACCAGGTTTTGGTTCTGGTATAACTATGGCATTGTGCCATGACGGAGGGAATTCCTCTCTGTACCAAAGTCTATTGAATATGCGTAATAGGATTTCTAGAGATGATTTCGGTAGATGTTTCAAATCTGATAATGAATATTATCAGGGCCTGCAGCAGAATCATGAGCTTTCGTGAGGGAAGCATGAAGTTCTTCTATTGTAAACGAAGCGTTATAGCCTTCATGGTTACCGGAGGTGAATATAATTTCTTTTTTCTCTTCTCTTTTCTGGAAACTTTGAAATTTAGGTACATAATTTTCTGATGAAGAGTTTTTGGCATTGTTTCTCCTAATTTATTTGCAATTTCTACTCTGTCAGTAATCACTTGATTTCCATCGTTGAGATGGTGAACGCTGGACTTGGAACTTTTACCTTTTATTCTTTGGATCATATTCCAAAGTTTTGTTATAGGAGTATGGGTATTTATCTTAGAAACATAATTTCTCCAAGAATCACGTTTATTCTGTTTCATGGTTCTACGAGCTTTAGCTCTTGTAACTCGGAGATCTTTCAAATTTTCAGGATTATGATGTCGGCGGAAATATCGTTCAGCTTTCTTCCTACATTTTCTTGCTTCTTCACAGTCATCATTAAACCAAGGTTTCTTAATATCTGCAACTCCTGAAGATGTGGGAATGGTTTGGTTGGCAATTTCTATCAACATATCTGAGAATACCTGTATAGGATCTGAAACATCAACGAAGGAGACTAATTGCAGTGTTTGTGAACAAAGTTTTTCAAACTCGGGCCAGTTTGCTTTCTTGAAATTAAACCTTGTGAAATGAGGGTCATCAGCTGAATGAACAGCTTTTAGGACAGTGGGAAAGTGATCACTTCCACAAAGGTCATCATGAACAGACCAAGAAAATTCTTCAAGAATAGGAAGGTCGCAGAGTGAGATATCCAATGCTGAATAGGTTCTATGAGCCGAGGACAAATGTGTATAAGAACCATCTTTAAAAATACACAACGAATTATTTGATATAAAATTTTCGAGAATTTTACCTTTACAATTGTCTTCGTTATCCCAGAGGATGTTACGACCGTTAAAATCATCCATCAATAAACAAGGTTTCGGGAGCTGATCGTAAAGATCTTGAAGTTCATTTAGCCGGAGACTACCAGAAGAAGGTATGTACACCGTGCATAATGTGAAAACAGAATTCAAGGTAATACGAACTGCTACAGCTTGTAAATCTGTCACTAAATCAACAGGACTGTGTAAAACACCCATTTTAACCAATATTGAGGAACCACCAGTAGCTTTTCCATTTTCGTCTAAAGCGTAGGAATGATAAGGTGTGTATTGGGGAAATTTAAATTTATCTGCTTTCTTCAGAAAGGTCTCGTTGAGACAAAAAGCTGATGGTTCATAATCTTGAGTTAATAATTGGAGTTCATTCAATTTGGCCAAACTCCTCTGCAATTCCACTGAACGATAGTTGGTGGCTGAGTCATCTTTAGTCCGTATATAGGAATGAAACATAAAGCTGTCCAAGCCAAGATATATAAGGTTAGCTTAGCCATTATGTATGTTTTATTTTGAGTAATTCTTTTCGACCTTAAATATCTTTTTTCCTTTGTTCTCTCTTGTCTTTTTTATTTTCCTTCCTACAAACTTCTTTCTGTCCCTCTTGTCCCAACAAGTCCTTCGACCTTTGGTTCAAGGAAGTCTCGCCCTTTAGCGGACGATCACTACACTCCTGATACTCCTCATCAGAAAGAAGATTGAGTGTATCGCTGGTAAGGGTTGGAGTAGCATCGACCACCTTAGGCCCCCCGCCGGACTCGATATCCATGGAATTCTCTTCATTCTTCTTTTTCGAGGTAGCTTTATTATTACCAGACTGCTGACTACTTTCTTTTTCTGCGAACTCCTCCATTACTTCCTCGTTTGGTGTGAAGTTTACATCTACACCGAGTGAATAGGATTAATGGAGGAATCCACAGACTGCACAGGTGCATTCTGACTCGAAACACTTTCAGTACCCGGTAAGTTGTTACTCTTCAATTCAACTTCCTGAATTAATACTATGTTATCTCTTTGTCTGATCAGAAATCTGATCACCTGACTTGACTTCTACATCAACGCAAACTTCACTCTCACTGACATCTCCCTTTTCCGAATTACAACCTTCATCCATCGCGTCATCGAGACACTCGTAGCGGTTTGGAGTTTTCTCATTGCTTCCGGCGGAGTCGATCTTCTGATGACGTTCAGTGGCCTTACCATTACGGCCTACAGTCTTCCATGCATCTTTATAGTCCTGTTGTTTCTGCCGGATAGCCTCGGCGGAAAGTTCTTTTCTAACTCCTGCAGCCGGAACAAAGCGAGAATCCAACAAATCATCTCTTCTATCATTAGCTGCGTTATCTTCAGGAACCTGTTTGGCCTTTGGACTGGTTTTTTTAAAGTGTCCTTCCTGATCACAAATCAGGCATTTATTTTTCAAAGGACACTTCGAGTTCATGTGAGATATGTGTAAATCGACCTAAGCCAAACTGAACGAAAAACGAACCAACAATAAACTATATCAAGCCAACAAGGAAATATATATACAGCAACAAAAATACGAAATATTTACAGATCGCGAACAAACAGAGGAGAAAAAAACCACCGACCCTCTCGTTCACAAAAACCGAGACGGTAGTAATGGCAGGTCTCTGCCTTCCCAAACCAGGCCAAACTGACAAAGTCAGAAAGCCGCCCTGAACAGCAAAAAAACTGAGAAATAATCCTAAACTTCCACCACAGGTATTTGTCAAAAGTGTTCACAAAATATATTCCACACAAATCAGAGCTAATATCAGCTGAAATACGCAGAAATAGACAAATTTCTCGGAGCGAAGTGATAACACGTCCGACTCCCAATCTCTGTACATCCGGGCTCCCCGCAGGGGACGATCTCGATTACACATTTAAAAATATTCTCCCAGATCTCTTCAAATCTATCGTGGAAGTATTCATTGAAGGCAATGAAAAGAAAAAAATAGTCATCACTCTGTATTTTACCACTGGCAAAGTTCTTATTCAGGGATCTGCCTGCCAGGATTGGATTTAATCGGAGTTTATAAGAAATCATTTGAATGGGCCAGCGTGTTATGAAACTTAACCATGTATATTTATATCGAATTTTATATAGTATGACACTGTCTTGGTAAAGCACAAATTTTTGTGATGGATTGGCCAGTCCCGTGAGAGATTATTTTTATTATGCTTACTAGAGAATGCATTTTGAAGTATAAGGGCCTCGCGGACTGATGAATCATTAATTAAAATGATATAAAGATATATAATGCATGTAGTATACACCGGATATATTCCTTTACCCTAATTCTATACATAAGGGTACAGTCATATATATACATGTGTTTTAAATCTCGATTTGTGAAAATGTTACGAATTGTAGTAAACACTGCCCTTTAGCGTATAGGTAGTCAAGGGTGGCCACCCTAAATAGGTTAGTCTAGCCTTGGCAGGGCCTCCAAATGTAGCTTAGCTACCGTTAGGAGTAGGTTAGCCTGGCTTAAGTAGGGTCTCCAAACGCTATCTACCGCCGGGAGTTATTGCCCTTGGGCGCTGCATGAAAACCAGCCAATCAGGGACGAGGAGACATAAGTCCCCGGGAGATACGAGTTGGCAAGGGGACTCTTGCAGATGATCTCAAGGTTGTAAGACATAGCACCGGGAGCACCGAGGGACAATATTCAACAGGTAAGGCCCTGTTCCGTGCCGGTATTGTACTATAGCGAGGAAGTTACTTTAATGGTGTCTAGAAGTTTAAATAATCATTTCGAATTAGTCCGGTTGTAGACAATTTTGGTCTGGTTGGCGACACTGGCGTAGTTGTGCCTTGCTGGTCGGCCATTTTGCACGTGCGTTGAAATTTTCCTGACAAAATTGGGTGAGGTTCTTTCTTTGGCTGGGTATTTATTTATACTGTGATAAATAAGGAGTATATTGAGAACTCCTGTGACTTTTAGTGTCTCTGAGAGACTGTAAGTATAACCGTGACATTTTTGTTTCGTGCAGTTTTTGACTCGGTCGGCAGCCATTTTTTCACGGGATTTTCCTCGCGTCTATTGACGTGTCGAATTGTATCGTGGAACTTGGGTTGCTTCTTTGGTTGACTGTTTCGTTGATGTGAGGGTTTGACCGAGGAGCAGGGAGCTGCTGTCAAGGACACACTGATTGAATTCCAAGACGTTTTCGCCAGTGGGGACTTGGATCTCGGTCACTTCGCCAATACCAAACATTGTATTAATACTGGCGATGCACGTCCCGTCCGGCAGCGTATGCGACGAACACCAAGAGGGTTTGAGAAGGAGGAGGGTAAACATCTCGAAGCTATGCTGGAGTCATTCGAGTCTGAATGGGCTTCTGCCCCGGTTCTAATTCGTAAGAAGGACGATTCTGTCCGCTATTGTGTGGACTTCCGGGAATTTAACGGTGAAAGACGCGTTTCCGCGGCCGCTGATAGACGAATGTCTGGATGCGTTATATGGGGCGGAGTACTGTAGTACATTGGACTTGGCAGCTGGCTACTGGCAGATCTCTATTGACCCTGCCGATCAGCACAACACTGCCGTTATTACGAAGTATGGGCTTTTTGAGCATGTTCGTATGGATTTTGGCCTCTGTAACGCTCCTGCAACGTTTCAGAGGGCGATAAATACGGTGCTCGGTGGCCTTACTTGGCGGAAGTGCTGGCCTACCTTGATGACGTCATTGTGGTAGGACGTACCTTTGAGAGTGCCCTGGCTAATTTGCGTCTTGTCCTGCAACGGTTTCGGGAACATAATCTCAAGCTGAAACCTCGGAAATGCTCCTTGTTTCGGCGGGAGGTGGAGTCCCTGGGTAAGACCGTTAGCCGGGGTGAAATTTCTATTACGGAGAGTAAAATTAGTGCCGTGCATGATTGGCCGGTCCCCATGGATCGTACCGAACTACAGTCTTTTCTGCAGTTCGTGAACTACCACAGGGACTTCGTGGCCAGTTTCGCAAAATTGGCAGGTTGCCTGTATGAACTAACGGGGCCGAAATCTACCTTTCATTGACAAACTCGGCACCAGGAAGCCTTCAAGAAACTCCGTGATGCAGTGATTAGTGCACCGGTTTTGGCATTACCCACTGCAGGGGATCCATTTATTCTCGATACCGATGCCTCTGATACTGCTATCGGGCCAGAGCTTGTGCAGGTTCAGAATGGCGTGGAACGCACCGTAGCATATGCCAGCCATAACCTTGCCCCGGCACAGCGCCGGTATTGCACGACTCGAAAAGAGCTTCTGGCAGTCGTGACATTTACCCGCACTTTCCGGCATTACTTGCTTGGAATTCCGGATTATTTGCCGCTGTGCAATTGTTACGTGGCAGGAAGTGAGCCTACGTCACTCCCTTGTGGCGGATGTAAGTATTGTGGATTAAGAATACTGATCAGCGATACGGATTTGATATTTTGGAACATCATGATGTCTTGCCGGTATCATTGAAAACTGTTGACCGCTTCTCTCTTGCAGGAAACAAGCCTATGTTTATGTATACTTTTGTCTTTTTGGATGATATGTGGAATGGTCTTTGGATTATGGACGCGGATATTCTCTAATGGACGACGGCTGGATTATGAATGACGGACTAGACGCTTGTAATTGTATTCGGGCCCAGTGGATGATGTGGTGCCACTGGCTACGGTTGGAGAGACCGTGGCTGCAGTTCGGGCCCTCTCTGTGAACGTTGATGCTCCATTAGAACCTCCGTCTCAATCTCAGTCTGAACTCGATATGGTTTGGGAAGCGTTTTCCCCCAAAGAGTTGAGGGAGAAGCAATTGGCCGATGTTCAGCTTCGACCCGTGATTGACCACTTGGAAACTGGTCAGACACCATCCCGGTTATTTTCCGGTGGCCCTGTAACTAAGCAGTTGTGGCTTTGCCGGTCGTGTTTGAGGTTACAGGAGGGTGTCCTATACTACTGGGATTACGGCACGTTTACGAAGTTGAAATTGGTGGTACCGGCGGCTCTTCGTTCCGACGTATTGCGCTTGGTGCATGATGCCAAGTCAGGGGGTCATTTAGGCCAGGATAAAACTGTGGCTTTGGCCAAATGGTCCTTCTTTTGGCCGAACCTGAGGCGGGACGTGGAGTTGTATGTCGAGACATGCGCCAACTGTAATGTGAACAAGAAACCTAAGGTACATCCGCGAGGTGCATTGGGGTTCTACCATGCGGGGACTCCGATGGAGCGGGTTCACCTAGATATCCTAGGACCGCTGGTGTGCTCCGAGGGAGGGAATCGTTACATCTTAATGATGATCGATCAGTTTACGAAATGGCTGGAGATCTGTCCCTTACCTGAGCAATCGGCTGAAAGCATCGCTAAGGCTTTCCTAGAGGGTTTCATTGTTCGGTTTGGTGTGACCTTGCAGGTACACACCGACCAGGGCCGAAATTGTGATGGTAATCTGTTTTCCGAATTCTGCAGGGTTTTCGAGGTGACCAAGACACGCACCACATCGTCTCGCCCGTGCTCTAATGGGCAGGTGGAACGGTGTAACAGGCTCCTTCTTCAATTGATGCGGTGTTACCTTGAGAGCCGTCAGTCGGATTGGGATAAACACTTGCCATTGATCGGCATGGCCATTCGGGCAATGCCCAACAGAAGACAGGTTTCTCTCCCAATTCTTTGATGTTAGGGAGGGAAGTGACGATGCCAGTGGACATCCTGTTGGGTGTCGCGGGTGTGAACCTCCAGCAATCTTCAGGGGGGGAATACCTGAAGCAGCTTCTACTCCAGCTGGAGGAGGATCATCGCCTGGCCCGCGATACGGTCGGGGCAAGTCAGTTGCGCCAAAAACGTACCTACGATTCGAGATTGGAGCAGAAAGTCTATAACGTAGGCGATTTAGTTTATCGCCGGTACTTGGCTGTTAAGGTAGGTCAGAGTAAAAAGTTGCGACCTATTTTTGCTGGCCCGTATATTGTTGTGGCTGTTCTGGGCCCCTGCTTGTATCGAGTTGAAAGCAGACGGGGTACGCATGTTTGGCACCATGACGTTCTTCGTCAGTGCCGGGACAGAGATGTACCCCTGTGGGTCCGTCGGAGACGTCACACTATACTTGGGATAACCGATTTGGGAAAGAATATTGTAGGGGAGGAGGGGGGATCAAGTTAATCAGAACCCTGCTCCACCCTTGTTCACATCTGATGTTCCGGACTTAGACTTGGGGATGTTGTTTAGGAAACTGAAGCGGAAGAGGTCCCATCGTGTGGGAAAAAAGCAAGTTTCAGACTTGAACGAAGTAATTGGACCGCCGCGGGTCACTCGCGCTGGACGAAAAAGTCGTCCCCCTCAGTTTTTGGGTGTGGAGAGTTAAAGTAAATTTTATGTGTCGCGAGTTCGCGTGAGACAACTGGCATTGGGTGGCATGCTGTGTTTCGCCGCCATGTGTTTCGAATTCATGGAAGCTGATCTCTAATTCACTGATGTGTCGCGCGTTCGCGTGAGACAACTGGCCTTGGGTGGCATGCTGTGTTTCGCCATTGTTCACTGGGGAGCTTGTCCATGGCGCTCAACATTTTGTATATATGTTTTTTGGTTCATTTTTTAATTGTGGTCTAGGTAGTTCAGTTGATGTGTAGCATGTTTGTGCCCTTGCATGCTCAAGCTTGTACCCTTGCATGCTCGTGTTCGTGCACTTGCATGCTTATGTTGTGACGTTGCATGCTCATTCATGTTGTAGCGTGGAATAATGTGATGGATTGATGTAACTCCTAGATGTTGTTTAGAATAAGTGTTGTTTCTTTTGTTGTAGACACACTTCTCAAGAGTATTTAGGCGCACCATCACGAAATTCTAAAATCTTTGACTAAAATCACAAAATGGACCAGGAAGATAATGGGCAGGATAGTGGGAGTACGGTGGTAGTAGTTAGGGAGATGGAGGGGTGGGTAGTGGTAGATTTAGAGATCAAGCGCAGGGTGGGGTAGAGGGTGCAGTAGGTTGGGCAGGGGTAACCGGGCAGGATTTAGATAGAGCTTTTGGGGGGTGGGCTAGTGTTACCGGGGCGGAGTTGGATCAATTTTTAGGCGTAGAAGGTAGGGTTATGGGAGAGGGAGTTCCATTTCGGGATATGGAGGATTTGGTGCCCCCTCCAGTTCCCGAAGTGGCACCTCCGGGGGATGGTGGCTGCAGCCGTCCCCTGGAGTCAGAAGCTCCTGTAGTTGATCGGGTTCCTCTGGTGGGGCTGGGTGGGCCAGTTGGTGTGGTCCTTGTGGATGGTACCATTGGTGGCCATCCATTGGGGTCACAGCCGGTAGTGCCTGCTCCGGCTCCTCTGGAGAGACCCATTGGACCACCTGTGGTGGTCCCAGGGGAGGGTACCACTGGTGGCCGTCCCCTGGGACCACAACTAGGACCTCTTCCCTGTGACGGTCGGTGGATTGCTCAAATCAACGCCGACTGTCGCAGGAAAGTTTGTCCTATTTGCCAGCTGCCTCTCGGCCAGAAGCTTCGGCGACATCTGGGCTGGATACACTTTCCAGCCTGGATGTCGCCGGAGAGATTTTGCTGGGAGTGTGGCTATCGCTCGTCCTATCTGGGCTATAGTTTCCGGCACGGAGCGGCCGAGCATGAATCTATGGAGGAGTGGGCATTCACCGATGACCACTGGTGGCGGTGGGTGCCCCTCCTTCACGGGTTCCTTCAGTCACTGATGGAAATACTGCGGGTCAGCACGTACCAGGCCTTGCTGGATTACGTGGTGGCCAACAGGCTATTTCCACAGGAGCTGGAGGTTGACCCCACGGGGAACTGTATGGGCCTAATGGTGGCCTTCGATGCTTCCCGCGGGGTCATTACCCATTCCTTGAATGTCTCCCTTCCGTCCTCAGTGGCCGCTCTGATCAGTTGGCAGGTGCTTGGACGCGTCCCTGTCGGCTGCTCAGAGGGAGCGGCTGGTCGATCCACAGCGGTTGACCGGTGCTCTGGGCGTATGCCCCACACCGAGGGCGGTGGATGCTCATGCCCACCTTGACCTACTCCTAAAGGACCTTGGGATCTTCACCAGTCTTGAGGAACTTCGGGAGTTGGTCGATGTGGAGTATGCTGAGCGGCTGGAGATCACTTCGGTGATCTGTAACCTAGTCTTCCCGAACAGGTCGGAGCCTGGTGCCCTCCGGCGTCTTCTGGAAGAGCCGAGAATACAGACCACCTACGGGATCCACCCCAGGCCAGTTTTCGGGGTCATCAAGGACAGCCTTAGTTGCCAAACTGGATGAGCCTCAATGCCGTGGCCTGGGGGAGGTGGGTCTCGACTGGCATGGACACGAGACGGACATAGAGCGCCGGCGGCAGGAGGATCTCCTGAAAAAAGTCCTGCCGTTGGCCGTGGAGCGGAATCTCCCTGTAGTTATTCACTGCAGGGAGAAGCTGCAGGGAGAAGCAGCCCGGTCAGCCTTCTGCCCATGCTAGACTACAGGAGGTCTCCTGGGGGCTACTTTTGCCTCCGGGGTGGCCGATTCATGTTCACTCCTTCAGTGGGAACGTCGCCATCCTTCGAGCGTGGGTGAAGGGCTTCCCGAACGTCATGTTCGGAATGAGCGCTTTACCTCTTCGCGAGGGTGATGGCGACAATGATTCTGTTCTCCGGGAGATGGGCATGGGTCGGCTACTCCTGGAGACGGATTCCCCGTATTTGAAGCCCCCGGAGGCCGAAATCCCAACACACCATGGGTAGTGTGGCCTGTGGCCTGCTGGGTGTCCAGGATGGTCAATTTGCCCCCCTGGGTCATCCTGGAGGTGACCCGCCGGAATGCATGTCTGTTGTACAAATTACCTTTGTAGGCAGGTGTTCGGTGGGTCGCTTCTTGGGCCGGCTCCACCCATATGGGTGTTGGAGGGATTGTACGGGAGACAGCAAAAAGAAAAGGGAGAGGGAAAGTGGGAGGAACATTTTGATGAATAAAATTTAGTAATAACCGGGGATACCATTGGGGACTTCTTTGGGCTAATTCTCTGCCCACAGGATATTATAGTTTTTCTGTAACCGACTCCCTGGTAGAATTAGTTGCGGGTTACCAGTATAGTTTTCAAGTTTTAGGCCACTGGTTTCCACAGGCAGGGAGTCCCCGGGATAGTTTTTCAGGATAGCTTTCCGGGAGTAACCAAGTTGTGTCCTGTGTGCCGGGTTAGTCTTGCCTACCCTGTGACCTTGGTTTGACCTGTGACCTGGGTTCAGGATGGTATCCCTGGGCGGGATGGGACCATTGGTGACCCATCCCGTTAATTTTGGGGGGTGGTGGTAGGTGCGGAACTTTAGTACTGGTACCGTTGTGGACTGTACAGTTCTGAGGGTGGGTGTTAGGAAACATAACGGGTGGATTTTTTGGACTTTTTTAGGGGAGAAGGTTATAATTCTTACACCTTCTTTCCCCTTGGAGCGGTCAGTTTTTAGAGGGTATTTTAGGTGAAGTGCGAGGACTAGATGTGCTCGCACAACCCTATTTTATAGGGTATTTTAATTGAATAGGTTTTTATATCGTAGAGGGGCACATGGTGCAGGATGCCCAGGGCGGGGTTGGGGGTGGTTTTCACTTAGGAAATTGAATCCTTCCCCAAAAAGAAAAGGGGGAAGGGTGTAGTAAACACTACCCTTTAGCGTATAGGTAGTCAAGGGTGGCCACCCTTAATAGGTTAGGCTAGCCTTGGCAGGGCCTCCAAATGTAGCTTAGCTACCGTTAGGAGTAGGTTAGCCTGGCTTAAGTAGGGTCTCCAAACGCTATCTACCTCCGGGAGTTATTGCCCCGGAGGGCCCTGCATGAAAACCAGCCAATCAGGGACGAGGAAACATAAGTCCCCGGGAGATACGAGTTGGCAAGGGGACTTGATCTCAAGGTTGTAAGACATAGCACCGGGAGCACCGAGGGACAATATTCAACAGGTAAGGCCCTGTTCCGTGCCGGTATTATACTATAGCGAGGAAGTTACTTTAGAATAAATAATCATTGTGTGAGGGGTTTTGCGCTGAATACACAGTTCTCATATATTCTCCATATTTTCTGAGAATTGTAGTCATTTCAACACCACAAATATCCTACCAGGGGCATGTGAGCGTGTTAGCGAGGTAACCTCAAAATTACTCTCCCTTGTCATAGTTAAAAATTGTCATCTGCCTATTCGCTAATTCTAAAGTTCACTGGTTAGTTTACAACTAGGATATTTGTCGTGACATTGTATGTAAGGTTCAAACTAGGTTATCCAATATAAAATAGATCATACCTTGGAAACTAGGCTATTCGTAATTATGTTCGCTGGAAAGCAGGTTTATTAGTTGAAAGTTTATTCATTCGAAGTTTTTTGTCCTTTCACGTCTTGTGTTTTTACATGACTTATCATTGTTGATCCAAGGTACATCCCATAGTTCGACATCGTGCCAACTATATTCACATTCTAGCCTTAGCCATTAGGATTTTTTGGTTTTGTTTGCTGTGGGAAACGTGAGAAATGTGTACAAATTCATGGTATTCATACAGCAATTTTGGAAGTGCTATTCCCATTTGTTGATGTGAACTTTACCATGGACCTTCCAGAGCCATAGTTCAAAATTCCTCTCACCAAATCTTGACAAAGATAACTCAACTCAGTCGTAATATTGAGTGAATCTTTTTTTGTACCAATTCTAATTCCCTGAATGATAATGTCTCTCTCATTTTCTCCAGTAAGATATATGCATGGGACGATAATCAAGAGCCTCAATATATAGGTGGCGGACCACCAGCAACAGATTTTATGGATTCACTCCCAAATCTGTACAAGAGATTGCTGTTCCTGGTACCGCTAGAATACAGCCCTACTGGAATCAAATATATCTTTAAAACAATAAGGAGCATTTATAAGTCCTCGCGCTACGAAGAAACATTCCATACATGCGACACCTGGGAAGATTATTTACAGATACAAAATTCATGCGGCATGTGTAGTGTCCAGGAAGGCAATTACATGGGACTCGCCAAAGCTGGTCTCGCTGCATTTCTTTAGATATGTACCGAAGCAATCACCAACGATTCTTCACAACTGAGCCTTGAAACCTATTTCATTACCACGGCAGTACACACTCAAATTACAATTAAACGAAATCGAAACAGAGCTCAGTTAACTTCTTCGTGTTTCACGTAAACACCACTTTTAATTCGCACGAATCGGATCTGCTCACACGGAGGTACCTGCAATAACTTTTACTATATCCCAAAACGGCAGTATATATAAGAGCCTACCAGAGCCTCTTCATGAAATAACCTGCATGTTAATGTCTGGAGATAGTTCTCTCTTACGAAAATACGACAGTTCTTCTTGAAAAATGGATAACACTGAAACTAGGATAAAATGAAAAATAATTAGTTATATAATTATGAAAAGCGATGTGCTCAAATTTCCAGACTTCACGCTGAATACAATAGGAGTGATCTGATAAATCATGACTTATCAACCACTGAAATGTACGAAATATTTCAGTTTAACGAACTTATGCCTCACTGACATGCTAATATGGATCAAAGGAATATGAAAAAACTGGATGTTAAGTTTTTTTGTGGTAAAATTCGTATTCGAATTAAACGAAACATAACAAGGGTGTCATATCATACATGTCATGGAGTGAATAATTTCATCACAATAAAACTACTCCAGACAAAATGTTATTATCCCCTCTATTCTTAATTAGTGATAACTGGTCTATTTTCGGCTCGATGTTTCCAAAATTCTCAGCGATGTAAGCAGGATGGTCCTTTATCGGAATAGTAAGATAATTTGAGACATATAGCCATATTCACCAGAGTTATCTAGAGTATACAAAATCAGCACCATGCTGTAGATATATGCTATGGTAGAAGATTATGAACCACAAACCTCGGAAGCGCACCTGTCGCTTTGACGAAAAGGGGTTCTTGTATCTATCCCGTAAACAATGTAATTCCGATTCACACAACGAAGCTGAGGTGGATTAATTTTTATCAATGAAGAAAATCACCGATCAACCACCATAGAGTATAATGTGAAACAAGAAAACCGGAATAGTACGCATATCATCTGCGCCTGTTAAAAAGTATCATAAAAAAGTCTCATTGGGTTTTCAGCCTGTTGAATATATATCATGGTGGGACAAAGAAGATTATTATTGAATGTAAATTAAGCCGCCCTATTTTCATATCAGACAACTTAAGAGCTTTAGCTTCATGGACTTGCTAGATTACCATACGCTACATAACTCGAATGTTCATTTTCGTACAAATTGTGATAAGTTTGTCGGCCGGTTATAGACCATTCATATACATAGAAATGTTAGAGCTAGCTCGTATCAATCTTGACAGTGAAGTATTGGAAGTGAGCAGTTTGTCTCTAATTTTCACATTACGCCAGATGAAACTTTCTGATCACAGAATCAAGGCAGAGTATACTCTCCATATATTGGAAGGCAATCTAGTTGAAAAAGATCAAGCTTGAACGCAAGATGAAATTCCAAATGTGCGATATAGCTAACAACGAAGAATCGGGTTTCAATCGTACTTTATCTTGCAAATAATCTGAAGTCCAATAAACACAACGAAACGCCGAAAGGTTGATCAAAATGAGTAAATATTATCTAAACTTGAACGAATGGCGTTACGGGTATCAAAATCAGAGGAACGAGCTATATTTTAAAACGATAGAGTCCTTGGCATCAAACGATGTAACTTCAAATGGGATCGATTGCTCTTGAAAACGATTCACCACATAACACAGATACAGACGATAGGAGTGTTTGAAAATTACACAAATGGATGACCAATCACAGCATATGGATGCAGTGTGACTGAAGTCTTAACTGTTTTTTATGACCAGGGAATGAACAGAAAGGAAACATTTCAAAAGCGGTATGGTCAGTAATAGCGCCTACACACTTCGAGAACTGTTTAACTACCAGCATGACGGGATTGGTGCGGGTCAGAAAGCTTTTGCTTCAGTGTGGATGAAAATATGTTTAGTTTTCTTCGTTCCAAATTGGTGCAAATAATTCGCAAGTGTACTATATTATCTCTACATTGCAGTGTCCATCTCCTGGGGCCGTGGGATTTTTTTTCACAAAATCAAACCGTACAGGGTACACCCCTTTTCCGGAAGAACCTTATTTCATATGAGAGAGAGAGGATTTACCTTTAATGCCGCGTTCAGCAATATTTCAGCCAAAAGGCGACGATCAACAAAATTCTCATAAGGACTCAAGTCACTAACTTAATAATCCAACGCATTAAAACATACACACATTAAAACTTATGGAATAACCCGATTTCTCTCAAATAACCCCTCAATCGACTAAAAAGATCTTCCAATGTAGCGCGAGGATATGTATGTGACTTATTCGACTTCCTGTGTGATACTGTGTTATCCTCTACATGATAAAAGGGTCAAACAATTGACTTCATTGTGCTATATCATCTTCAATTGGCACACATTGTCGTCATCGTAAACACTAGCAGGTCTGAACTTCTGGGACCTACCTTGGCATGGGAGAGGGAGTTCGTCTCACCTCTCCCTAAATATTTTCCTAACTTTGAGAGCTAGACCTCAAAGCAATCAAGGACACAGAAGAGGCTACACCTTGAGGCCAATCTCTACAAGAAAATGTAACGTAATCCAAGATGGTTGCTCTTGTGACGACATAGTGACGTCATATTAAAACAAAAATTGTCGAGTTTTCGACAAGTTTTTTATTCTATCAGCCTTGAAATCGAAAATGGCCGCTCCAACAATAACACAGTGACGTCATATTCGATTTCTTGGTTGGTTTATTGGTCAACATCTTTTCTTATTACAAATAATTCAGCAAAAGTAACTAATAAATTAGAACACAATCATCTGATGTGATATAAATAGCTTTTAAGCCCTTTTATGAATAAAAAGTCAACAAATTTGATTAAACACGACGAAAGTTATACCCTCATGTACGTCATTTTAATTTACCCAAGATTCGCTGACCTCAACAATCCAAAAAGTCACTAAGTGTCGGCATTAACAAAATAGATGCCGTTTTTTTACTTTCCTGCGACAATTCATCAATGGGTGTACTTTACCGAGTTTTCTTGAGCTGTATTGCTACAGGTTGAAGCACGATTCCATGGATTATGATCGACGAAGTGATGTTCACTTTTTTCAAATATTACTGGTGCAGTTTTTGCCGGATGAAGAGATGATCAACGAAGTGATGATCACTTTTTTCAAATATTACTGGTGCAGTTTTTGCCGGATGAAGAGATAAAGAAGGGAGGTCGCCAAATATAATTAGACAAAATAATATTATACTGCACCCATCACAAGACGGATATCATTATAGGAACTGTTCAGCTGGATCATCTCCCATAAAAAGGATGGAGGAACACAAAAGACGACTGGCACAACTTTGTAGGGTTTGTGGCTGCAGAAATCTACAAAAGAGTACATTCACAAAGAATAATTTGCTGATCAAATTCAAAGACCTGTATAGCCTCGATATTGACAATGACGATAGCAGCATCCACCCTGAAAGACTGTGTAGAGCACATGAAATGGTGTTGGAAAACTACAGAAATGCCATGCAAAAAGGGAAAACTGTTCAGACCAACGACAACATAGAAAAGTTTGAATCGCACAAAGAAGATTCATGTGGACTATGTGGGGTGAAGCCTGGAAGGAAGAGGAAGCGCAATTACAAACCCAGTCAAACTTTTAACTTGGTGTTTAAATTTTCAATTGTGGGATTCAGGCTCACTAAGAGGAAACGCGGAAGGTCAAGGGATTAGGGAATATCAACAATATGAGGAGGTGGAACCTTCATATGATAGCGCGGTGACCGAAATGATAGGTTCTTTCAAAAAGTTAACGGCTACACAAAGCGATTTGAATTTTGCCCAAATCATTATCTCCTTGGAAACTGTCTCACATGGCGTATACACTTGGGTCTTCGCAACACCAGAGTATTTTCACTGACACTTGAGTCGGCTAACCAGTATCGAGAGCTGTTATTCTTACAAAATCTTGATCCACAGACATGGTTAAAGCAAAGGAATACTGTAGTTTGTCAGTTTTCAGAGGAGTTACTGGATTTGATGATTATAATCCTAGCATAAATCAGAGCTACAGGCTTTACCGTTGTGTAGAACAGATATACTGCTGGAGATCCCAGAAATTCATCGGACCATTCTCGTTTCTTTTATCCCATTTCAGTGGTTCTTATCAAGGGCTGCCTTAGCAAATTTTATCAGCTTTAGTGTTACTTTTGATGGCAACGTGGCTAGGCAACAAACAATACAAAACATCAATCTGACATTTGACATGTTACTGTTTCCACTCTTTAATCTTGTGTATTATATGTTGCCTTTAGCCCATTTGGCATAGTGGAGCAATAAATGTTAATTCTAATTCCTTATATTAACATCAGTTCAGTTCATCCCCAGCTAAGTTAGTTAATAAATTCTATAGACAATTGTACTGTGATCCTGATAATGATTTTGCCAATGAAATCATTTTCTTTTGAAACAGATGAAAATTTAACTTTGGTGGGTCGGAACTGGTGCCTCGTCTGAACATAGGTCATATCAATGTTTGTTGTTTGAAGGTAGAGATAGAGAGAATTAAGGTTTAACAGAAGCAGAAGCCAGGCTTTCTGACAATATGTCGCAAGTCGCGGGGAAATATTTGAAGAAAGACCTCTGTGGACATGTTTATGCAAATTTACTACATAAATAGTGCACAGATCATTGCTTTTGTGCAACCAACAGAGCTATGTGTGATGGGAGATAGAAGTGTTAGGCTAAACAGGGTATATAGTTCATGTAAGAGGAGATACCGCTTTTCAACGAGACTTCAAATGTTAGCATATGGAACAATGGCCGACCACTTCCCCATTAGCAATTATTGGAAATCCCGTACATTCACGTCACTTCCGTCTTACATGAACTATATGCCCTCAATAGGCTAGCATGACCTAATTTCAGCAAAAATTCGCAATCATAGTAGACAAGGGTTATGTGTAACCCGGCAGCTCGCCTTTTGGGTATTCAATAACATGTAGCTTCACATAAAGATCGAGCCCTTCAGGTTGCACATCACTGGCAATGACAATACATATTGCAATAAAAATTTGACTTCTTTGTCAGTGATGTTGAAGTTGGATTGAAACATGAACTATATTATAAAACTTGAAATAAAGATTACCTTTTTTTCCAAAAGTAAGCTTATACATGTCATTATGAATACATGTACAATTGAAATTTGGTCTGAGATGTGGGTGTGAAATGCCTGGACAAATATGGTTCGTGCAAAAGCTTGAGGTTAAATCCTGATGAGGAATGGGATTCGATACCAAAATTGAAGGAAATGGTGTTCTTCATTAAAGGCGACACAAAATTCCAAACCACCAGGGGTTAATATTTAATATTGTACTTCTGAAATGAAATAATGTCATTAAACTATTAGTAATTACTATAAAGGAATATATTGTAGTTGATTTGACGTGTTTGTGTATATGTAACAGGTCGATAGTTGGTGTAAGAACGCATTGTTGAGGCTTTTGTTGAGGCTTTTGTGCAGCTGAAAAGGGTCACATCTAGACGCATTGTTGAGCTCAGACAGGCTATTGTAGGCTTTGTCTTGTGCGTTCTTACACCAAGTATAAACCTACAATACAATGTACACTGCATCTCCTACCTAATAGGTTAGTATCACATATAAGAGATATGCAGCTTCGCAAAAAGATCGAGCCCTTCAGGATGGCACATCATTTGAGGTTGCACATCATTGGCAATGCACATCATTTAAAATAATAAATTTATTAAGAAATATGATTTCTATATTTAGTGATATTGAGGTTGGATTGAAGGAGGAACTATATTATATAACTAGCAATAAAGATTACATTTTTTCCAAAAGTAAGCCTACACATCCCATTGCATAGAGCTGATGAATACATGTTCATGTATAGTTAGGAACAATAGGTGTGCAATTTTGAGCACGTTCTTGGTGTAACTTTGTGTGATGATATGTGAACAAACAAAGCTAATAACAGTGCAATAGTAGGACTAAATCTATCATTTCCAGCATGCAATGGGACACTTGCACTGTGGTAAACCTTCACATTTGTATGCAAATAAAAGAATGCAATGACAACTGTGTCCAATCATACTGTAATGCTCCATAATAATGTGCACGGGTAAAGACTGGGCTCACAAACTGATTCAAACTCACTTTTAATTTATAGTAAGTTAAATGTGTGGACACAGATATGGTTGTGCAAAAGCTTCAGGGTCAACGAGAATTTGATAACAAAATTTAACGAAATGGCGTCCTTCATTTAAGGCGGCACGAAATTAAAAACTAACAGGGGTTCGGTACTGCGGGATTCCCCCGCCAGTTATTTTGATATTGTACTTCTGAAATAAAATAATGTCACCAAACTATTAGTAAATACTATAAAGGAATATACTGTATGTGATTTGGTATGTATGACTGTATATACAATGTACACTGCATCTCATGCCTAATAAGAAGTCAAAATTATTCTAAGTCCAGCCTAAACAAAAAAGATTACCCCAGAAAACTTTCAAAGTCCAGCCTAAACATAAAAACCTAACCGGACACCGACACCAACACCGACACTTTCCCCCTCTCTCTCCCAATACCTCGCCTACTTCGTATACGGCGAGCTAAAAATGGACAACGATTGTGAAGTACGCAAGCTAGCATGGATGTCCCTCATATGATTCAGCTGTCTCGTGCTTCGTCTTCACAAATAGCAAACTTCGTCTTCGCGCCACAAAATTGCAAATGGCAGATCAATCTCTGGCTTTCATACTACCCCGTATGACACCGCTAAATTCTTCGCAATCCGATCTATACACCAAGGGAGACAACTTCAATGGTTTTTTTTTTTTTTTTTTTTTTTGCTGTGGCACGCTGGACACCTTTTGATGCGAATTCCATGAATTTTCCTCGCATTTGTCAAAATCAAAAGCTTGTGTAGGTAGATGGCGCTCTATTGATTTAGTCACAACATTCACTGTGGTAGGTCAGTCATTTTGACCAGCGGATGTTGACGTCATCAACATACGCGTTCTGTCAGCTTTGTGCTTAGTGGCATGTACCATCAGCACGGGTCTCCCACGTCGCTATGGCTAAGGACGAATACACGGAGTTGAACTTAGATGCAAAATGAAAATTAGATGCACTTCAGCTTCAACAAACGAGCATCTCAACTAGAGTAACAGCGTAAGAATCAACAACGCTCACAAGGGGAGCTGACAACACCTTCGCATTGCCTAGCACACGAGGTCGCGCAGCCTTCAGCCAGGGCGGACATTTGTATGGCACATTCAGACTATCTGCTCTCCTGAGGATTGCCTGAATTGCCACATTCCGCCAATTAATTAACTTATGTTAAGGCTACTTAGTTACCCTAGCTATTGTGAGCATTAGTGATCGACATTTTGGAGTGTTCTGATACGTGCCTCGGACTGTTAGACCACAAGCAGTTTCGACCACGTTGTTGTTGTGTACAACTGGCAGTCGTCATTTTGAATTAGTGATTTTGGGCACGAAAAAAAAGAGAAGACTGCCAATGATCAAGCCAAATAAGATGAAGAAAGACACATTTTTATGTTGTAGCGGTAGGCCACCGCCCAGGTATCTATACTACCTGGAGCTCATGCGAAGAGAATGAAAAAAAATATCAAGGAGCGTTACACAAGAGCTAGATGATGCATTGGAATACATGGCCATAACAAATGCGGCCTACACTCAGCTGTTTGGGAGTGATGGGGTAGCTCAACCAGTCCAGGTCTATGGACATTCTTGTTCGAATTGTGCACAAACTGTGGCAGATCAAACAAATCCCCCGGTGAATTCTGCAAAAGACAAGGCTGAATCCTTCCTGCCCATTGTGCCATTGGGCAGGCTGCAAAGGCTGGATACACCATATGTGCATGGGTCTCCCAGACTCGATTTCGTCGTATGTCAACACATCACGAAAATATTCGTGCAAACTTTGAACACATATTCCCATTGATCTGTCAAAAACACTTACCACTCTACACCAAAACGTGGAATGGGACCCACTTAAATTAGATGTGTCCAGTGATTCGACAACTTCCGATAATCTGAACTCCTCCAAACCCCACGACATCCCAAAACTCAGGCTGGAAGCAGAAAATTTGAAACTGAAACAGTCTTTGTCATCAGCACAAAAAGACATTGAAAGTCTACAAGCATGTGTTAAAGTTCACGCTGATACCACCTCAGTTCTGGGCACTATTACTTCTATGGACAGTAAAATAGTTGCTGCCATCACTCAGGCACATAGCTTTACATACTCGCTTGAAGTGGATAAGCCCAAGAGTACAGTAGGAGACCTCCAATTTGAAAATAAACTACTCGTAGAAATCGCCAGTCTGAAGGCCTCGTCATCAGATTCGACACACTCCCCTGTGACTTATTCAATAGTAGAGGATATGCAGCTTGTCAAAGCAGAACCCTGTGACCTTAGAGGTCAGAAACACATTCCAGGAAAGCTTGACACAATGCACAAAGTGATTGGGCACCTTCATGAGATAGCTACTACCCCAGCCATTCTACCTATGGACCATCCTATAGTACAAGATGTGGTTTGCATTAAGAAACAAATGGAATCTCTATCTGGGTTTATGTCCACCCTCGACTAGTAAAATGGCCACCTTCAGGAGGAAATCACTAAGATTCAGCAGGCCCCACCTGTACCAGTCACAGTTACTTGTCAACTTGAGGATTCTGTATTACGTCAATCCCAGCTCCACGACATGAAGTGGCTCCGCGACATGAAGTGTCTTGAATCAGTTTCAAAGGACATCACATAAAAACACAGCTCAATTTGCTACAAAGTGATACATAAAAACACAGCTCAATTTGCTACAAAGTGATACTAGCCAACTAAAACGCCAGATGGCTAGTCAGAAACCTGTCGGCCGGAAAGTGATCAGTAGCCCCTCGTATAGTTGTATCGTTTCCAACAAGTTTGGTCCTCTCCAATCACTTGAGGATGAGGAATCCATCACCACCGATGAAGTCTCCGCTCCACGACAACCAACCAAACTACAGAGCAATTTCCTTGGACTCTGTTACTGCAAAATCTACGTCATAAACTTAAAGCTGTAAACATCCGTAGATATATTATTTCAGATCAATAGCTTTGACGTTTTGGTTTTGTTTCAATAGTTCAAAATTCCGCTCACCAAATCTTGACAATTAAAGATAACTCAACTCAGTCGTACTATACAGTGAATCTTTTTTTGTACTAATTCTAACTCCCTGAATGATAATGTCTCTCTGATTTTCTCCAGTAAGGTATATGCATGGAACCATAATCAAGAGCCTCAATATAGACCCCCAACAACAGCTTTTATGGATTCACTCCCAGGTTCCTGGTACCGCTAGAATACAGTCCGACTGGAATCAAAGATAAATAAGGAAAATTTATAGGTCCTCGCCCTACGAAGAAACATTCCATACAAAGCGACACCCGGGAAGATTATTTAGACACAAAATTCATACGGCATGTGGAGTGCCCAGGAAGGCAATTACATGGGACTCACCACAGCTGGTCTCGCTGCATTTCTTTAGATATGTACCGAAGCAATCACTAACGATTCTTCACAACTGAGCCTTGAAACCCATTTCACTACCACGGCAGTGCACACTCAAATTATAATTAAACGAAATTGAAACATACATGTCGACAGAGCTCAGGCAACTTCTTCATGTTTCACGTCAACACTAAAGCAAAACATCTAGAAAAGAAAAGGCTGTTTGACAGGGATCAACAGTGGAAATGTTGAGAAAAGAAACGGTTACTATCAATTCCCAGTTGTGAAAACAGTCCAAAAGCATACTCAGCAAAGCATTTCTTGAGTAGGGCTACCAAACAGGCAAAAGGCGCATTGCTGAAAAGCCCAAGAAAGAAAAAAGCTGTAACTGTTCTTCGTAGACTGATTTTGTATTATTTCAATTTTCTTGTGAATAAAATAATGTAAGAAATATTTTTTGTAAGTTGTTGCATGATAAGGGTGCTACTTGTCACGGGAGTCACATTTACCTGTCACGGAAGTCACGCAATTGCATTGATCTGTAAGACCATGTGGTTCTTTTTTCGCCTAATTTTAGTTCTGGATCTTTGTGCTGGAAATATTTTCTGCAAAAGTGTATACAATTTGTCTTGGCTCTGGAAAATTTGAAGCCATTTTCCAGACACCATTTCTGAATTCTGTTTAGACAAAGTTGTAATGTTCTCTCAATATTGTGTATAATTTTCCCACTACACGATATATTGAAATCGTCTACAAAAAGTGAGCCATCAATTGATTTATTCAGAACTGCAGCCAAGCTGTTGATCTTGATACTAAACAGAGTAGTAGACAAAATACTGCCCTGTGGGACACCCTGGTCTTGATCAAAATGGTCAGATATAGTGGTACCCAAACGAATTTGGAATTGTCTATCATTCAAAAAGTTGGAAATAAAAAATAAACTAGCTTTTTATCCCATCTTTTGAAGATCTTTAAGAATCCCGTATTTCCAATCTAATCTGACCAATCTAACCTGACTTAATGATCAATGGTACTTCTATTTTTTCGGAAACCAGCTTGAATATCAGTAAGTTTCTTTTCAGTTTCCAGGTACCAAACAAGGCGATCACTTATCATGCGTTCCATTGTTTTGCAGACACAGCTAGTCAATGAAATCGGACGATAATTACCAGGGTCTGTATGGTCACAACCAGGTTTTGGTACTGGTATAACTATGGCATTGTGCCATGACGGAGGAAATTCTTCTCAATACCAAAGTCTATTTAATATGCGTCATATGATTTCTTGAGATGATTCCGGTAGATGTTTCCAAAGCTGATAATGAATATTATCAGGGCCTGCAGCAGAATCATGAGCTTTCGTGAGAGAAGCATGAAGTTCTTCTCTTGTAAACGAAGCGTTATAGCTTGATACTTGATGGCAATTGTTTCTGATGAGTTTTTGGCAATTGTTTCTCCTAATTTATTTGCAATTTATAGCCTTCATGGTTACCGGAGGTGAATTTAATTTCATTTTTCTGTTGTCTTTTTTGGAAACTTTTGAAATTTAGGTACATAATTTTCCGATGAGTTTTTGGCAATTGTTTCTCCTAATTTATTTGCAATTTCCACTCTGTCAGTAATCATCTGATTTCCATCGTTGAGATGATGAACGCTGGACTTGGAGCATTTACCTTTATTCTTTGGATCATATTCCAAACTTTTGTTATAGGAGTATGAGTATTTATCTTAGAAACATAATTTCTCCAAGAATCACGTTTATTCTGTTTCATGGTTCTACCGAGCTTTAGCTCTTGTAACTTTGAGATCTTTCAAATTTTCAAGATTAGGATGTCGGCGAAAATATCGTTCAGCTTTCTTCCTACATTTTCTTGCTTCTTTACAGCAATCATTAAACCAACGTTTCTTAAGATGTGGGAAGGGTTTGGTTGGCAATTTCTATCAAGATATCTGAGAATAACTGAGAATCTGAAACATCAGCGGAGACTGATTGTAGTTTTTGTGAACCAAGCTTTTCAAACTCAGGCCAGTTTGCTTTCTTGAAATTAAACCTTGTGAAGTGAGGGTCATCAGCTGATTGAACAGCTTTTAGGACAGTGGGAAAATGATCACTTCCACAAAGGTCATCATGAACAGACCAAGAAAATTCTTCAAGAATAGGAAGGTCGCAAAGTGAGATATCCAATGCTGAATAGGTTCCATGAGCCGAGGACAAATGTGTATAAGAACCATCATTAAAAATACACAAAGAATTATTTGATATACAATTTTGGAGAATTTTACCTTTACAAATTGTCTTCATTATCCCAGAGGATATTACGGCCGTTAAAATCTCCCATCATTAAACAAGGTTTCGGGAGCTGATCGTAAAGATCTTGACGTTCATTGAGCCGGAGACTACCAGAAGAAGGTATGTACACCGTGCATAATGTGAAAACAGAATTCAAGGTAATACGAACTGCTACAGATTGTAAAGCTGTCACTAAATCAACAGGACTGTGTAAAACACCCATTTTAACCAATACCGCATGTAGCTTTTCAATTTTCGTCTAAAGCGTAGTAATGATAGGGCGTGTATTGGCGAAATTTAAATTTATCTTTAAATCTTAATTGAAGTTCATTTAAATTTGGCCAAACTCCTCTGCAATTCCACTGAACGATAGTCGATGGCTGAGCCATCTTTGGTCTGTATATAGAAATAAAACACAGAACTGCTCAAACCAAGATATATAAGGTTAGCTTAGCCATTATTTACGTTTTATTTTGGGTAATTCTTTTTTACCTTTCTTTTTTATTTCTCATTTTGTTCTCTCTTGTCTTTTTTATTTTCCTTCTTATAAACTTCTTTCTCTCTCTCTTGTCCCAAGTCCTTCGACCTTTGGTCCAAGTAAGTCTCGCCTTTTAACGGACGATCATTATACTCATGGTACTCATCAGAAAGCATGGGTGTATCGTTGGTAGGAGTGGGAGTATCATCGACTATTTTAGGCTCTTTGCCGGATTCGATATCTACGGTATTCTCTTTATTCTTCTGTTTCTGATTCGAGGTAGCTTTATTACTACAAGACTGTTGACTACTTTCTTTTTCTGTGAACTCCTTCATTACTTCCTCGTTTGGTGTAAAGTTTACATTTACACCGGAGTGAATAGGATTAATGGAGGAATCCACAGACGGCACAGGTGAATCCTGACCCGAAACACTACCAGTATCCGGTAAGTTGTCACCCTTCAATTCAACTTCTGGAGTTAATACTATGTCAACACTTTCAGTCTGATCAGAAACCGACTTCTGATCACCTGACTTCTGATCACCTAACTTGCCCTCTGCTTCATCGCAAACCACACTAACTGCATCTTCTGAATTACAACCTTCACCCAAGGCGTCGTCGAGACACTCGTAGCGGTTTGGGGGTTTCTCATTGCTCCCGGCGGAGTCTATCCTCTGATGACCATCACGGCCTACAGTCTTCCATAAATCTATATAGTGCTGTTTTTTTCTGCTGGAGAGCCTCGGCGGGAAGTCCTTTTCGAACTTTTGCGGGCGGAACAGGGCGAGAATCTGAGGAATCATATTTTCTATCGTTAGCTGCGTTATCTTCAAGAACTTGATTGGCCTTTGGACAGGTTTTTTAAGGTGTCCTTCCTGATGACAAATCAAGCATTTATTTTTCAAAGGACATCTCGAGTTCATGTGCTCTTCCGAATCACAAGTATAACATGTTTTTACTTGACCGTTATACCATACAGGGAGTCTCATACCTCCAACTAAAATAGAAGGAAGAGGTCGCTTGAATTTCGTCATCCAAATTCTTCGAACTCCTGTCTCAAACTCTCTATCAAAGGAATAGAACTCCTTTTGTACAGAGAGAACATCTCCGTAAAGCTCAAAAGCACTTCTGATCGCAGAATCTGAGAACTCCTTTTGTACAGAGAGAACATCTCCGTAAAGCTCAAAAGCACTTCTGATCGCAGAATCTGAGAAATCGTATGGTCCTTTTATCTTTACTAACAATTTTCCTGGGTCTATTTCCTCAAAATGGCCACGTTGAACTCTAACGCGAATACCTTCCAGCACTAGGCGAGTTTTGGTAATTTCATTTGCTAGTGTGACGTTCCACAAGGTAGTTGATACCTGTACTAGACCTTTAAGGACTGACGGTCCTGATCCAACAGTGTCTTTTAATGCGCGATATATATCAATCGCATTTGCTTTCTCTAGACCTTGAAGTTTTAGGCTTAGTGACCTATCAAACTTTCTAAAGGCCAGAGTGAAAAAAGGGAGTCTCAATACTACTACAAAATACAAATATACATTTATACAATATACAGACACGCATACACCACAACAGCGTGCCTCCCACACAGTAAACATCGACTACCCCCGATGGAGCCTCACTCCAAAGGCGTACACTGAAACCTGTACAACAATACACTGGAAGTTCAGTGCCAGGCAGAACAATGGCCCAGTTCTAAACCCAGCGAGTTGCCTGGCTACAGCGAGGAACAAAAGAACAGAGAACAAAGACTAGCGCACAGATGTAGACTCAGGGCTAAGCCTACAACGCACAGCCATATAACTTCACTATGTTACATGTATTCAACCCACCTCGATATACACAAGTATTATGTGCAAATCGACCTACGTCAAACCGAACGAAAAACGAACCAACTACAACCTAATCCAATCGAACAAGGAAATATATACACCAACAGTATACGAAATATTTACAGACAGCGAACAAACAGAGAAACAGAGACAGAAAAAAACGCCGACCCTCTCAGTCACAAAGACCAAGATGGTAGTGTAATGGCGGATCTCTGACCTCCCAAACCGGACCAATCTGACAACGGCAAAAACGCCCTGAACAGCAAAAAAACTGATAAATAATTCCAAACTTTCACTACAGGTACCTCACAAAAGTATTTACAAATATATTACAAAAAAATCGCAGCGAAGATCAGCTGAAATCCGCAGAATTAGACAAATTTCTTGGAGCGAAGTGAAAACACGTCCGACTCTCAAATCTCTCTACATCCGCCCCCCCCACCTCCCCTTTCGAAGGAAAGAAATTCCTACGTTTTCGCCCATTTTCTCTCATTCCATGCGTTCTTAGGTTGATAAAAACACTAACAAGTATCATGCACGGTGGTATTCCCTAAATAGCACCCACTTCCATATTGGTAACCGGAGTTATTAGCCACATCGGAACCTGGCCTCTATCTGGCAACTAAGGGTTCGAAAGGGGTCGTCCTCATCCCAAATAAGGGTGGATATATACGTAACGGAAAAGGGTTGGCTTGGGATCTGTATGTATTTCGGGTCACCCATCTGTCCAGTGTTTAAATTCATTTATATTTATGGAGCTTTTGATTTAATGTGGGTTTGCAGGTCGCGATAGCCTCCGTAAACCTAGATAGGATCAACCTTAGATGGCAAGAGCTCGTTGCGGCGGACCAGGCGTTTGCCTACTCTAAGCAGAAGTGCCTTTTATTCCATTTCATTTGTCTTGCCCTGAAAGTTTCCAAATGCAAAGTCTGAATTTATCAGCCAACCAGCGCCAAGTTTGTTATATCTTATCTGCGTACTTCTGTGTATATATGTAGGTAGTGGATTGTACTCCTTGATGGGACGTTGTTTTCTCAATTCTTCTTATTGGACTTTAAGGAATGCTTCGGATGACTATTTGAGCATTATGATGCATGTAGTTTTCATCCTCTTAGTTCAAGTAATTTATTAAACCATTCACAATATTAAAAATAGTCCTTTTACAATAAAATATTTTGCCAGACTTAAACTTGTATCCTGCTAAAATGTATGTTTTAACAGTTGATACAGTATCTTCTTGAACTGGTACATGTATATTGTTTAAACGGCATCTAGTTATTTTGAACCATAATTATCGATCCAAACCGAACAGTAATGTGATAAAAAAATGTTTTAATATTCATATCTGCCTACAGTTCGCATTAAATTGACGCACAGATACATGTGCTACATTGGTCCAGAACCTCTTCGGGCTGTAGAATTAGTCGTCTCGCATTCACAGCTGGCATATATGTGCATGTCTGAGAGTCGTGGGTTTGATTCACACGCATCGATGTTCAGCAGAATATACTGGGTTCAGGTCACCAAAATGGATACATTGATGGCATATTTCTTCATTTGTGTTTTGTAGATATGCTCAAGTCCGAAGCTGTGGTATTAAAGTATATGAAGACGACTTTATGAAGGTCCAGGCCCCATTGCGGGCTATGTTTTTCACGTTCTGAAATGACGAAGCATTCCGTCTTGTAAAGAAAGGTGTTCAGAAGCGAAACATTGAAGATTAGCCATGAGATCAAAAATCAAACTATCCCTAAAATGTTCCTAAAAATCACTAGTTGTACGTCCATGTTAATTTTGCATAAATGCTGAAAAAAGTGATCTATTTCACTCCTATTAATCACTTAACTCATTGCGTATGAGTGTTATTGCGGTATATCCATAACACACTTTACCGTTGTGGCTTCGTCTGTCAAAATTTGGGACCTATGGTAAATATTTAAATAACTCAATTACAAGAAGTGAATGCCCCACCATAAAATCAGCTGTGGGAGGGGGAGGCAATTCAGTCAATAGAAAATTGACTGAATGGTCAAATATATGCAGTAAATCAATTGTTTGTCTTGCGATGATAACATGGTTCGAATAAATACATCTGCTTAATTATGTGATTTATTGTCTTACAGGCGTGGCTAAGTTCAACTGAAACACCACAGGGAAAATTAAGGCCGTATTGAAGCTTGGAGAGGAATCGGCCCAACTCAATGGATCTGACAGTGAGCCTTTGAAAAAGTGCCAAACCTCTCCCAAACAGTGACAGATGAAATCCAGAAACTGAGTAATAAAATCAATGAGATGGAGGAAGAGATTCTAGAACGAACAACGAGGGGTCTGATATCGATAAAATTTCCAATGCGGGAATTTATCAACAAAATACTCATGCATGATATTTGAAGGCAAAAACTATTGCCAAGAACAAGAACAACTTCACTAATGTACCTAAAACGGTCAGCGAAGAGATCTCTAAACTTAAAGCAATGGATTCTTTAATTGAAGATGCAATGCGTCCTTTGTTTGCAACTGGTGTCATCCCGGAACCTTCAACGCAACTTCAGGGGGCGAAGAAAGACTACTGTTTTTCAACAAATTGGAATCTTTTTATGGTATACGGGATGGAAATCCTATGTGTGTGGACATACCTTGGAACTAACTATATAATTGTAGAGCTCTACATTGTTAACTTGCATGAAATATATTTTGAGTTGCAAATTTATGTGACAAACTATTATGATGAAACAGTCTTGTCATACTGCTTTGAGCAACCAAGCATGCCCGAATATCTGGTTCTGTGTAAAGCCGATGAATTATTAGACCACCAAATATTCAACACAGTTTTATGGCAGGATAGAATGTTTGTGCCTTCAGAATACGGTTTCACAGACTTCATTGCACACAGATTTTGTCTCAAGTAAATACAAATAATGACATATGCTTCAAAGCAGCTTGTGTACATTTAGGTAGAAGCAAAGACTGGTACAATTTATCCATGCATTTGTGCATTTATTTCTCTCAAATAACCCAAGACACAGGAACGACAATATATCTTAAATAAGTTAAAACTAATTCTGTTCATTTGGCATTAAAATGATAATCGGAAAGATTTGAAGAACAAAGAATCAGGTAAAAAGTCTTATCTTCGATTTTCTTTCTTTAATTTAATTTTGTCTTTAATTAAAACCACAGAATTAAACGGACATTCTTCTTCTCGTCAAATAATTAACGGACCTGAGATACAACACATATCACGAATCGTTAGATTCTCGGTGTGTGCTTTAGAACAGGTTAACCAGAAAACTATACGGTGAAGTCATGTGGCTTTGTCAGTATGTTGGTACCTCTTCCCACTTCCCTTATATGTGTTCTAATTTAATGTAAATATCAGGGATGAAACTACAGAGGAAAGTTTATGTATAAACATGTTAATCAATATAATAACTTCGATGTGAAGTTGTGAGTTAATTTAAATATAAAAGGACACCTTCAAAGACGGACCAGACGTGTTGTTCACTGCGAGGGAGTTTTTACTGAGTTCAACTCTTTGTTCTGGATTTACCTTCTTTGGGAACCCTGCATGCCTTTGCCACCACCTTTATTCTCCGGGCGTATTCGAACAACTCTAACAACATATCCGTAAAACGATTACCCAAAAATCAGCTTGGATTAGTTAAACCCCTCCATAGTAGGATATACCTAAACAGAATAGCAGACAAACTACTGCCCTGATCCTGATCGAAATGATTAGACATGGTTGTACCCAAACGAACTTTGAATTGTCTATCTTCCACAGTAGCGCTCGATAAAAAGAATCTCTTACAATCTTAAAATCTATACAGTCGATAAGAAAATATTTCACTTTGAGATCTTCGTGGCATGGAGAGAGAGAGACTTAATGTCGCGTTCCGCAATATTTCAGATAGATAGCGACGATCAAACAAAATTCTAAGTACTCAAACCAATAACTTAGTAATCAACATTAAACTTATGCATCAAACCGATTTCTCTCAAATAACCCAAAGACATTTCTCCCTCACCCGACTGAAAAGATCTTGGGTGGTAGTTACACTTATGTCGGCTCACAATTCTTGCCAAACATGACCTATCCGTCTTCATAACTCATTTGATTCATTATGGTTGTATAATATGTCAATATTGCATGTTTGAGAGTGAAACATGATTCGTCAGCTCAAGACAGTCGATGTACAACGAGCGCGAAGGACTTAGTTACCTCAGCGCCAAAATTATAATGCAAATCCACATCTCCTTTGATCTCCATTTTCAGCGGGCATAGTTGAAGAAAGGGCTGCATATAGAGAAGGACAATTAGAGGACGGCTTCAGTGGTGATGAAGGAAACGTACTGTTGGGGACACACAAGGACAGGAGTACATGTAAATTGTGACAATGACCTGGGTAGTCAGGGGAGGGTAGAGGACGGGACTGGTGAAGATGGACATGGAGAAGGATAAACAGAGACCACTTCA